>JAPMOB010244193.1:0-10011 GCA_029875015.1 Lepomis gibbosus | reverse complement strand
CCCCCCTCCCTGCAAAAAAAAAAAAAAACAACTAAAAAAACTGCCACACTGCCAAAAGGCAGCGCCAATCAACATCAATCAACTGTTACAACAAACTATTTGGCAAGGAGATCAAGACGTATGCAGTGGGTCCCAAACCTTTTTGTCAGAAGTACCCCCACAGCCCTGTCAGATGAAGTCATACTCCTTCATCAATAGCACCATTATTTCAGAAATTTACACATTACTGTTAGCTAACCATTTCAACTGTTTATCCATTACTTTTACTGACATTTCAAACATTTAGGGATTAATTTTAGTGATTTCAACCCTCTATCCACGAGGTTTAGCTGACTGCATTTATCCATTACTTTAAGCTATTCAGCATTTAGCCATTACTGCTAGCTAACCATTAAAAACTATTTGTCCATTAAGTAACTCTTGCAGCTTCTCTGCTCGCTTAATAACTAGTTTTCAGGCACTCTCAACATGTGATAGTCCTCCATAATCTTTCCATTTACCCAGGTAGCTGTAGAAGTACCCCCTGTGGTACTGCCCCCCCCTGGTTGGGTATATGTGGTGTGCAGTATTTGGGTTCTTCTATGTATCTTGAATTGAACTAAGGGCCATTTTGTATATAAAAGTCAGTGATTTAAGTGGGCTGGTACTCACTCGGTACTTGGTATGCAGTACTGGGACTTCTCACAAGCTGCCGGTGCTCTTTTCTGCCCTCTCCTTATCAGGTTCTCCGGAAGGTCCATATGGCCTTAAATAAACTGCATTACCCAGGGGGCACTACGTTACACCCATCTGTTCCCATTCTCGCTTGCCTGCTATTATTTGTTGGCGGAGATGTATGGAGAAAACATGTTCAACTTGTCATAAAGTCGCTCGTCATTGTCACTTATTGTGAATCAACCAATCACAGCCTGGATGGGGCGGGACATTAAAAAAAGGTTGATGTGCTATAGCAAATTTTCAAAATATTTAACTTGTTGTTATGCATGAATGGTTGTGATTATTTACGAGTTAGTAGTTAGCATTGAAAATTTAGAGACTGGCCATATAGACTGGAATTAATATTATACTAGTGGTAACCAATATAGTATATCATTATCTGAAATTATGAATTATAATGAATAGACTATTTGTCCTAATCAAGATGCTTTTGTGCCTAACCAATCCTCAACCACAGTGGTGTAATATCAGAAAAGAGTTTCATTTGTGAAACAGCTGATCTGTTGAATCTCAATTAATGAGCTGTTGAAATATTACAAATACTGTATAAACTATCATCTGTAGGCAGACTATCCAAACAAAGTGTAACCTATCAATAATAAACTTAACACTAACATTATACTTTCAATTTATTATATAGTATTATACTAATACACTAAGTTATACTAGTAACTCTTCCATGTGGTGGATATTGCATCTGCAGTGGACAGATGTACATTTGGCCGATACACACGCCATCATGTAAATAAAGGGAGCACTGGCACTTATTTTTTTCCACTTCAAGCACTTGTAAAAGTGATTTATATTCGTTGTGACCTCGGTCATGCAGGGTAAACACTCTTGGTATATTCTTAGAAGATTTTATGCATACTGGTCTCGGAGTTTGCTGAAAGACTGAAACGGGAGCTCTCTGTGTAAGCCATCTTTAGTTTACTGGGATAATCACGGCTCTTATCATAAGGATTTCTCTATGAAGCTGCCAGATTCGTTTGAATCCATGCGCAAAGACAAAATCTTTCAATCAATCAGAGGGGTGAAAAGAATTCATGTATCAAAAACATAAACGTGGCTTTGGAGTAATCACATTAGTCTGGGTGTTTAGGTCCTGGTAGGAAAAAAACAAACCCTGGAGGATTGAGGTAGTCAGAATAACGGGACCAAGTCTGATGGCTTTCAGTGTGAATGGTATCTCGTTAGGGTCGGTTTTACAGCCAGGCCAGAGGGGAACGTAAACTCAGATGAAAAGAAGAGAAACAACAATAAAAGGCAAAAAAAAGGAAAGAAAGTAGGGATTGGAGATGCTCTCGGGGCCAAAACCGCAGATAAAAATCTAACCGCAAAATGAAGGCCAGATTGCTGTAATTCACTGTCATCTCAGCTATTTTTTTTTTCTCTGTGTGGAGGGAAAGACGGGACAGAGAGTGTGCCCCTATCCTCCCTCCCCGTCCGCCCACACCCACTCCTCTCCTCCATTCAGATTTACTGCTCTTAAATTGTTTGCCCTCTGCTTTTAATGGCCATCTCTAGATCATCAGCTCTTAAAATAAACACCAAGGCTTGGATTACCTTCTCTATCACCATTCCACTGAAGCAGAAAGCACTTGCAGGGACTTTGACTCGCTCTGCTCCTCTCTGTCTGTCTTTACGTTAATTCACTCTGTGTGTGCGCCCCTGTATGTTTGGGTTGCTGGAGGAGAGCCTCGCATTGAAGCTGAGCAGCAGAAGAATGGAAACTCAAGTAGGGCTCAGAAGCAGGGTGGTCTGTGTCTAATAATACACCAATCAAATGTTACCGCACAAAGGGCAAATAACAAGTAAATCAGCTCCACTGCTGCTGCTGCTGAGAGGGACACCATTCAGCCCCTACTATTTCCCAATATTAAATTATGTCTGAGCAGAAAAGGATTCTGATGAAATTCCAAGAAGACCATTTGGTTTTATAACTTTCTACTTTTGCGGTGACAGATTGTACCCAGTCAAGGACCAGTGAGGGGGACCAAGTTGCAGCCTGGTTTACCTACCCTCTGAGGACAGTCTAATCCCAGGTGCCATGCCACGCAGCAGTGCGTGTACATTTCTGTACACAATTACTTGCGAATGTGGTCGTTTCTCTTCATGTAATCATACATACACGGCCCACAGGCATCAGGTGTGAAGGGGGTTCAGGTGTTAGGTGAGGACACTCATATGCTCTTCAGCAGACAGCTTTTGTTGTTGCCTGGCCTGCTTCTATGGCGCACATGAGCCATGCACTTACATGCAGAGACAACACCTAAAAACATACTTCACACACTTCACTCCTGTGGACTTGAAGAGAGCCAACGGGGATGTAGGTTTAATGTTTTAAGGGGGAAATGCAGATTGCATTTGAAAAATGAAAGGGGAAGGGGGTGCAGGCTCGTGTTTATGAACAATAACAATTCAGTTGGCCTGCAACAGTTGTATTAGTATGTGAATATGTATACTACACTTAATATTTGGCATCTGGGTGGGGATAGCGCAATGCAAAAGACACCTGCCTTTGATGTGAGAGACCCGGGAGACCTGGGTTCAATCCCCCACTGTGACCCATCCACCATTGTGTCCCTGAGCAAGACACTTAACCCCTAGTTGCTCCAGAGGTGTGTGACCTCTGACACATATAGCAATTGTAAGTTGCTTTAGATAAAAGTGTCAGCGAAATGAATAAATGTAATCTAGGCTCAGACCATGTCACTCCCCGTAGCATACCTTTAAGGCTGCACTGAGAGAGATTGGGGAGTGACGATAACTGATCCCTACCCTCCTTCACAGGAAACGTGAGGATTAGCAATTTCAAATAACAATTTTTAAACCTGTGATAATTAATATATTTCTGTTAACAATTTGAGGCTACGGGTGGATGCTGGGGTGGAGTAGCATCAGATGAGCATTGTGGTTTAAATAGACAGTTGATGGGACTCAATTTGCCTATCTGAACATTCCTTCCTTATTTTAGTGTTTCACATAAGCTCAGTGTTTGAGGTCCTGGAGACTCCAAGACTTCTTTAACAGCTTAAAAAACACAATATTTAATATTGTTTTATCAGCTTGATACTTGATCATTTTTCCCTCATTATATAAGAATTGCAATAAGCATAATTTTTAACTAATGTCACGTTTCAGAAATCTGCTACAGTAAACTAAGCTTTACTTCTGTTTGGGGTCTCAGAGACCCCAGCTGTTAAATAGAATGGACTGCTGCTCTATCGCTGTGATTGGTGTTGACAGGACTTTTCACGCAGTTCCACCCTTCCAAAATCCCAAATGAGTCCATCTGGATTGCTGTTATTTGAGTTTTACAACTATTTCTTTATAAGAGGTTTAACAGGAAGTTTGACCTCTCTGGGGTCTAACTGACCCCAAACTTAAGTATCAGCACTGCGTTGGATAACGGCCTGTACACTTCTCTGTCTGCCAATGACTTTTTGGAAAACAAAAAGGAATATATATCACTCTATGCAAAGCAAATATAAAATTGAACATGAAACATTTCCTTCCTCACCTCGTTGAGGTAATTTCAATTTGCCGCCTTCATCAAATGTGCCAGCTCAGTATGTGGCAAATGACTTGGATACCATTTTATTGCTGTTCTACATTTTCTGTTTTAATAATGTTGAGACGAAAGGAAAAAATGCATTTGAAGGGAAATAAATTGGTTGATTGTTCAAATATTTTATTATTTTCATATATAGTGCAAAGGGAGTATGACAAGGGAGTAAAGCCAATGTTAACAAAAAACAAGGGTTAAAGCCGTTTTGTTTCCCTGCAGAGGAGTTGTTTATATCACAGGCTCCACTGCTTTTTTAATGATAAATCATATCTGAGCTGCGATCTCAAAAGGGTACTCAGAGCATCTTAGAGGATAAAACTCACGTGTAAGCCCCCTGGACTGAGCTAAGCCTAACAAAATGTGTGAATAACATTGAGGGAAAAATGTGCTCTAAAATTACCGTTTGACATTTTCATATGTCTCACTTGGTCCACATCCAATGACAAGTCTTTCGTATATCCAGAAACAGTATATCATAACGCCAAGAAAATCTAATAAACTTCTTTTTCCTCAAAGGAATACAAATTATTCCTTTGAAGCTAAAACCGAGCTCTGACTGTAAAGAGCCCTGATGTTGACACACTGTTAGTATGCACTGTAGCAGTGATGTTACTTTGTTTATGCACAGTCCCCCTCAACTATACCATATAGGTATCTGTTTTATCCATTTGCATAAGTGTGGGGATGCCCTCTATACAGTGAAAGTGATCTGAGTGGATTCCTCTGGCAGAGCTCTTTGCTCTGGTTGCCCACACAGTGAGCCAGAGTGCCACGGAAACAGCCCAGCACTGCATGGCCACTTGCAGTGCCAACCAGGCCAGTCGCTGACACTCCTTGGACATCACCCAGGAAAGGTACACTGAGCTTAAAAAAAAAGAAAAAAAAAAGCTACGTGGCCATGGCAACACTATTCATCTGCCTTTCTGGACAGTTATTCAATGCACAGATACAGTAGGGCAATTTACGCACTGGAGCATGACCGCTTAAAGTTTTTGTAGTGAGGTCGACACGCAACTTTTTGTCAGGACATAAACGTATAGGATGTATAAAACTAAAATTATAATACTGAACATGTGTTATTCTGATAGATAAATCCAAACAAACAATGCAATTTCATAAACTTCTTTCCCCCTAATCTCTTCCATATTTTTATTGCACACCAGGGAGAGAGAGGGGGGAGGACGGTGTTGTTTTTCTATCTTCTATGAAATTTATGCATCGAAGCTGCCAATAAGAATTCAAATGAGTCTGAAATTATAGACGAGAGAGTTGAGCGCTGACAGTTGACGGGTATAATGAGAATGTTACCATCCAAAATTATGCCTGTGAAATGGAGCTGGCCGTCCATATGAAAAGCAAACAGACGGAGAAAGTGAGTGAACGTGTCAGGTGATTTTTTTTATTTTTTTATTTTTCATTTTTTTGAGCAGGAGCCCAGAGCTGGACGGAGCCCTGCCCTGGAGAGTGTCCTCAGAGGCAGCATGAAGGAGAGAGATGTGAATGAAGAAGGATGAGCTATTAAATAAAAATATGACACTGAGATAAGTGAAGGTATGTTTGCAGCTAGTTGTAGGCAAAAAAAAGTTGGAAAAGAATGCTTTAAAAAAGTAAACCATGCTGAATATAAAATTCTGGACTCACATAAAAGACTTAACCGGAGTCATTAAAACAGCCACAGAAAAGGGTGTTAGTTATTATTGTCAAATCTTCCTAATCTGGGTGCAGAGCTGTGAACTACAGTGCTTAAAAATGATGTGAGGAAAAAAAAAAATACACAACACAGGAAACACACTCTCCTTTATTCTCGCCAACGGCTTGTTCAAAGTGTAAAGCCCTCTTTTCATTTCTTTGTCCCCGTCTGAGCAGCACATTTGCTGTTCAGCTGCTCGGAGACACGGCGAGTTTATTTATGTATCCGTTTCCCATAAATTACAACATTTGCGCTGACAAACACGGAAGTAGTCGCATTAGCGCCTAGTTCACACCCACCTTCCCCTGACTGCCGACTCTCAGGATGCAGAAGTCGTGTGCATGTGTTTTTTTTTTAATGTCGATAATAGAGAAGAGACACCCAGGTGCACTTGTAGACACACAAAAACACTTAAACAGACGCTGCCAGAATTTCTGAACTCTGCGACACTGACATATTTAAATACATCACAGAGACAAGTTAATAAGATAAGTTTATCTGACTAAAAGCTGCAAGCAGTGAGAGCAGGAAAAGCTACATTTGCCACAATAATAAGTAGAAAATAATGCAAAAATGAAGGATGGATACATATGGAGTGTACCAGTAGCTTTTTTCCATACTGTGCTTAGCACTGGGAACAGGACTCCCCACCCCTGCGACCCCATATATTCTCTCTGTTATTTCAGGGAACAAAAGCAGAGCTCTCGAGGCCATGGGTGGATCCATGAAAGGAAGAAAGGAGTCCTGCTCCTGCTCCTGGCTGAATAGGGGCCTTTCACACTTAGAGAGGCCTGTTTACTCTCCCTCAATAATGGCTCTAATTTTCTGATCATTATTGAGTAATTCCATCCACCCCCACACCCAGTGTTTAACGCTTTCTCCAATCACTCATGGCACCACGTCATGTCTCTAAAGGGCCCCCAGGTCTCTGTCCGAGATGATGTACAATACATGTTCTCCATTTCCCCAAAACCCATCAGTCCTTAACCCTGACTACCATTTCCTGCTCTGGCTTGAAACACATTTAGCAAAAAATTGTTAATTGTTGTTAATTTGCCAGTGACATCCCCCCACCCTGCAGCGGAATCATTCTCTCCTCTGATTGGAGAGGCGCAGCACTTTATCCTCCATTTTGTTTTGGACCTGAATCCACAGCAGACACCGATCACACCGAGTAACAATATTCGCTCTGCTAAAAGCTGGTGGAAAATAATTTGGAGGAAGGAAAAAAAAAATAATCTAAAACAACAACAAAAAACGAACACGCCTGGTAACATGATAGCCATTTTATTCAACGCGACGACATCGCACACAAAATAAGACCTAGGTTCACAAGTCCTGACGCTCGCTTTTTCTGGCAACGCGCTGTGAAAAAGCAGCCATAGGAGTGGTGGTAAGGGCGTAGGGGGACGCGCAGAGGCGAAGACGTGTTAAGCGAAAACAAGGATATGGGGGGAAAAATGTTAAAATGAGAGAGAAAGAAAAGGATCAGAAGGAGAGAAGTTGGCAGAGACTGTGTCGGTTTGAAAAGCTGGCACCTTCTAAACAGAGCTGCAGCTTTGGGTGCCAAATGCTGCCAACCAGCCCCACTAGCCTGAATATCTGCCCTCCCTCTCTCTTTGTTTCCAGCATGGCATTTTGCATCATCTTTATTCTACGCTTTTCTTCTTACTTCATATCAGCGCTCAATATCATCCTAACAGCAGTGACTGACATTTATTATCGTTGAATGAGGGACTAAATACAGCAGGGGAAATATTAAAGGGAGATATTAATTCATTTATTCATTATTAGTGTTCATTTCAAGGATTTTATTTGTTTAATTTTAAATGTAAGAGGATTTTGTTTGCGTATAATTGCTAATTTTTGAATTGGAGACGGTTTTAAATCAAAAGTAAAATCCACACGGAGACGGGGGATCTGTACTCGGCGGTGTCGTGGTGTTCCGGTCCCATTTTCCGTATGGAAAGAGCTGTCCCAATTACAGGGCAGTCTCCCCGTGCTCTGCTCCACTGGACCGAGGGAACAAGGCGGACTGATCAGAATCTGGCTGCTGGGAATCGGCCCAGAAAAGACGCTCTCTCTTCCCTCTCCTTTCTACTCCTCTGCTGCCTTCACCTCTCCTCTCCTCCTGCTCTTTGCCCCTCGGCTCAAGCAGATGAGAAGCCAAGCCACCCCTCCTGTGCGGGGATACGTATGTTTTTAGGGGACAGACAGATTTCAGGCCTGGCGCCTGTACAGAGAAAGAGAGGACTGGTCATGCTAATTCACACACTGAAACAGCGCTAGAGACCAAAAATAATACACGAGAAACTAAGGGGAAAATGTGCGCCTATTTTGTGTTCCACTTGTTTCTGAAAAGGAGAAAATCAATTCAGGAATACAGTCAAATAAATGCAATTATTGCTCAATAGATAAAAGCCTTTATTTACAGGCTGAGTAGCCTATTTATTTTGTTCCCTGTGTTTACTATATTCACTAATTATGTTTAATGCATATTAAGTCATTATTTGGTGAGAAATAAATACATTCTGTGTGTAAAAAAGCAAGTGTAAAAGTGAACTGAGCTGAGCTCCTAAATTACTAAAAGAGACACCATAACATTTATTTATTAACCTTAATTACACAAATAATTAAAAATCACTGTACAGTGAAATTAGCAAATAAAGCTAATCCATGTTGCCCACAATAGGCACTTTCTGGTACAAGGGATTTTTCTATTTGCAAAGCTAAGATCTGACCTTTGTTTCAAAATTAGACTTAATTCAATCATATACTCAGTCTTTTGTGTATCTTTTCCAGTATTATTCACTAAACTGGATAATTACAGTAAATATGAAGAAGGTTGGCCTGGTACCAAAGCCCATAGAGCTGCTCAGCAGTCGGACCTATAGGGCGGTGGAAAGTTGTGAGAGATCGGTTAAAAGGAGGTCAGAGGATTGGAGCGAGCGGCAGCGTAACGGTTCGCCTGTTTTCACCGATTTATTTGGGAGCCCGATCATACTGGAATAATCTGTTTACCAGCAATTCCTTACACTCCGCACACTCCACTCCTCTTTTCTCTTTCGCTCCTTCTATGACACACACACGCACACACACACAAACACATACACACGACACACACTGCAAAAAGCAACTGGAAAAACTGGGGGCTCTGAAAACGGGCCAAGCCGGGGCTGTTGGAGGCCCCTATGCCTCAGTGCATATTAAAAACACCACAGTGTCACTGACGCTGTCCCGTCATGAGAGGGGCTCGCCGAAGCTCAAACTTTATTGGGCACATTATTTCAAATGACAACAAAGCGTAAGAAAGTTTCCGTTGAAAGTGTCGGACCAGCAGTGTTTTTCACACCAGATGAATGCGGCTCCCTCGGCGCCGACACTCTCTATTTCTCTGTCGGCCCGGGTTACGGACCGGTGCCAGAACACTAGAGCACAATTCTGCTCTCCATCCAGAAATCTCTGCTGTGCACAACAGCCAAGGAAAAGAAGAAGAGACTAAGAAGGATTTTTAGGGGGGGTTTAAATCATTATGATTCCCTCTTTTCTTCTTCTGCAAACACTCATCAACTGACAGAACGTAACCTGGCTGTACAGGAGTATTACTGCTGGTGTGATATTATGCTGCACATATTCTGCTCAATGTGCCACAATATATAGCCAACACATACAGATATCTGTCTTGTTTGGTCTCTTCTTCATTATGTACCTGCATCTGATAACGTTACCTCCTTTTGAAGTTCAGGATATTAGGCAACGCAGATAAGATGTGTTTGATGGATTAGCGTGACGTGAAGGCTTTAAGTCTCTCAGTCGTCTGTCTCCCTGTCGATTCCGCTCTTTGTTTGCCTCTATTAAAACATATTCTCTTGGCCATTTGTAATTTTGGGACTACGCACAGAGACACATTGATGGGTAAATGAACATCAGATCAGCACGGAGATGCCGTGCAGTCTGGCACACACACACACACACACACACACACACACACACACACACACACACACACACACACACACACACACACACACAC
>JAPMOB010244188.1:0-15700 GCA_029875015.1 Lepomis gibbosus | reverse complement strand
CACACACACACACACACACACACACACACACACACACACACACACACACACACACACACACACACACACACAAAAACATATTTTCCAGTGTTTAGAGGAAGTCAGCGGTACTGTCAGTTCAAGATCTATGTTCAGATAAAAAAAATGCTCACATCCATCTCCCTGATCAGGCCCTCCATCTGATACACATCTTTGAACTCTGGGTTGTACTTCTGGTTGAGCTCTGTATCCAGCCGCTTCAGCAGGTCCTGAGTGTCCCGCGCCTCCTTGTGGTACTGGACACACACAGACACTGATGAGCTTTACCTGTTTAAATGTGTGTATGCATTTGAATATCTGTGAGTGCTCATCTGTCCTCTGTGTCTCACCTTGTGGTACTCATCCATGTTTTTCAGGTGGTTTTCCTCACAGATGAGCAGGTTCAAGTACTCCTTCCAGTCAGCATGGACTGCCTCCATATGAGCCTGACAGACAACAACGAATGAGGGCATTTTATTACTAAAAACACTTTTATGAATGATTAGTCCAAGAATTCATCTGAAAGGAGTAGAGGGACGGGACAGTACCTCAATAACGTTCTTCCCTGGATGCCCAGAGGCAATCAGCTTCTCTCCGTCCTCATTCAGCTTGGTGACAGCGGCCTCTTTGGACTCCAGACATTTACTGATGAAGGTCTGTTGGGGCGAGACAGATTAGCTGAGTAAATCGTTTGCACTTATTTTATATTTGCAGCCTGTGTGCCTGCCCCTCAGCTACCTCATACTGCTTCTGGCGGGCGGGGTAGTCCAGGTTGGTGTCGCTCCAGTCATAGTTCATCCTTTCCTCTGCCTGCTGGTCCATCCAGTACAGCTCGTTGGTGCAGCGCTGCATGTAGTCCCGCAGACTCAGCAGGTTGCGCTGACGAGCGCTGGAACTGGCCTAACCCGAGGGAAAGAAAAACTTAAGAGCCAGTGGTTGAATGTAACTTAGCTACTCAAGTACTGTACTAGTACTAATTTGTGATTTACTTGAGTATTTCCATTTTGTCTAACTTTATCCTACTGAGAGGCTGCTTTTTTAGATTGCAATCTTTCATACCTTTCCTGTCCAGTGAAAACCATGCAGCCCCAAATGTGGCAGTTTTAAATTTAAATTTTTCTGATAAACAGAAGGGCGAAATGTTCCTTTAAGGGTTGAGAGATCATGAAAGACAGATACAGTATGTGGTTCTCACAGGACAGCGATGCAACAAACATAATGATGACCTTATATAATTTAATGCATTGCTTTAGATTAAGATACCCAACAGTATATAAAGTAGTTAACGTTAGCAAACCCTATACATCTACAGCAGTAAAATGCAGCATACACATTAATACAGCAGCAACTGTCTATCTATAATGTAAAACCATGGGAAGGGACAGGGAACATTTATTGCACCATGAGTACTGTTACTTTTGGTACTTTTAAGTACATTTAGCTGATAATACTTGCTTTTACTTAAGTAAGGTTTTAAATGCAGAACTTTTACTTGATGGAGTATGAGTGTGATATATCTACTTTTACTTAAGTAAAGGATCTGAATACTTCTTCCACCACTGCTTATATTAGAGCTACAACCGTAAATTTCCATCATGGTGACTTGGGTTCCCTGAAAGCTAGTGTGCTAAGCTAACAAACTTTATTTGAGAAATGTATATTTCAACATAAGTAATTCTAATATCCTGAACCTTTATGTAAGTAAAACTGTTTAGTCAAAGTAAAAGTAACTGTTTAACTGTTTGATTTAACTGTTAAAGTGATTTAAAAAGTGGACATTGTCACCTTGTCTAGGTGATTTATTTATGTGATTATATCATCTTTCAAATTATTCTAATGGCACACGGTTCTGTAAAGAAAAGTCAGTCCAGGTAAAACTGGTGCAGTCTGTATGGTGATACATTGCAGTGTTTTTTGATCCTACCACATGTTAGCTTTAAGTAACTATCTTTCCCGTGTGTACAAAAAGCCCCAGTGGGCACTCCCAGATGATTGGTGAGGATGTCATGGAGTGCACCAGCTTCAGAACAGCGACGGGCCGTTTAATTAAGCTCAGCAGGGACAATGAACCCACTTTGACTTCTCCCTTGTGACTTGTGCGAGTTAGTGAATGAGTTCTGCATGTGTTTCATCAAGTCAACTGAGCAAGTTCATTTTCCACCAACATGCATACCTTTACTATGTCACCATATTTGTTTGTAAGATGTCTGATTTTTAACCTTTGTACATTTGGAAGAATTGTCTATAAAGATCCTTTAGTTAATTAGTTTTCAGAACCACACACATTCACTGTTACCTCCCTGCACTGGATTAAATGAAATGTCCTCTCAGAACTTTCTCCATAATTGTCCAACACAAACAAACCATTGTGTTCCTGAGGTCTCCTTCCTCACACCATGCAGTGCTACAGTGTTGGCGTTATTCTTTTCAACAACAAAAAAGGCAGTAATTTCCTAAAACAACTGGTCTCTGTAGTTTTTAACAAACATTACTAAGGAGGAAATAGTGCATTTGTTGAGGACTATTTTAAGCGGTGGATGAATCCCCATTTGGTGCTCTAGTGAGTACCTGGAGCAGCAGGACGGTGTGCGTGTGTCCGTGGTGAATCACGGATGTGTTTTAATAGTTTCTGGACAACAGTGGAGCTCTATGGCTCAGAGGAAGAGGAGACATCAGGCTGAGAGACTTGTTACGAGATACTGCTGGTCTGTGTCTGCACATGGGATTTGATGACAGCAAGAAAATATTTTTTTAAATCACCAGCATTATCCTAGTGTTTTGAACAAATGTATGCAGATCTTACTCAAAAGAAAAAAAGCTGACACCAGCAGTTAAAGAGGTGTGTGCTCATTATGATACGGTCAACATGCAGTTTGTCTGAAGACACAGAAACTCGCCAAAGGGCTAAAAACAGGCTGGTGATGAGAGATGGAACATGACCAACAGGCACAGGTTATGCTGACCGAATGACACACACACACAAGTACACACCCGTGGGCTTAGACAGTGAATGTGTGTGTGTGTTTATTACCAGCAGTTTGTTGTACTTCATCTGGAGGCTGCTGACGTATTCCTGAAGAAACAGAGAGACCAGTGAGAACAGGACGGGGTAACGTGACTCATTTACAGATAGAGAGCTTTTACATTTTGCACACCACTGTTAAAAAATATTGTTGTTTTAAGCAAAATTGCACAAGATTTTATTCATAATAAGCAATTGTTGTTTTAAACATGAAAAGGCATTTACACAGCTCAGTGTGTGTTTTGTGGTCGTCTCACTCAGGTGCATCTAATGCTATTTAGTCAGAATTACAGGATTCTGTCATTTCTGTGACTAATAAATAACTGAAACATATAATATCCAATTCAACCCCGAGCTAGATATGAACTAAAGCACTTTGATGATAATGACCACTCATGACACTCAAACCATTTTTGGTCACTATTAATTACCAAAACTTAGAAATGCTGATCTCATTCAGCTCATTTCTTTTTTTTTCATGTACCTTGTCTCCACCGGCAGCGATGTGAGGAGCCAGAGCCTCCACCTCGCTGTGGAAGATGTTGTGTTCCTCCACCTCGTTCTCCACAGATGGCAGGTCCTGGCCAAAGCCCTTGTTGTTCAGGTTGTCCTGGGCAGGGAGACAAAACAATACACTTCAGTCCATTCCACCACATCCAGTTAGGACGTAAAGCGTAACTTCAGTATTTTTCAACCTGGACCCTATTTTCAACCACCAAAGTGCTTGTTTTTGCCACTGACAGGCTCAGATTGTTATTTCAAATATTGCGGAAAGGATCCCTTTTGTAAAAGAGTGAGATTGTTTTTGTTTAACCAGAAACTGTCACTACATCGCTCTGATCAGAGTCATCAGACTGGTCTTAACTGCTGCTGTGGGGTTATGAGAGAGTGTTTGCAACAAGTGATAAATTCCAAGAAAACACATTAGGAATGTGGTTGACTTGACAAGATATATCAAGATGTATTTTCCATTTTGCTTGTGTGAGGTTTATTTCATGTGCACAGTGTGAGTGTGAGCTATGCTTCCTACCAGTTTCTCATCCATCATGTTGCCCCAGTTGATGCTGGGCTTCCCCTCAGTGCGGATCAGTTGGTAGATACGGTCACGGTCCTCTTTCAGCTTCATCACTCTTTTACGCAGCTGCTTCATGCTGTATAAACACACACACACACACGATAGTACAGAACACTTAACAGGTAAGTAAGGTTCATTAAATTCAGCATGACAAGAAAACTCAGCTTCTGTGTACCAGTGATTCTGACATTGCTTTCTGAATGTATTCTGACTAAAAGAACTATGAGCTCTTCTTATTATCAGAGCAAAATAAATGTCTGTCCATAAAGGTCAGATACAAATGAGTTACCTGCAGTCTAATAGCTCAGCATTATGTACATTCCCACAACATTATCAAGTACAACAACATGAAGCAAATACTGTTTTCATTTACTAATAACTGTAATTGTCAAATAGTGGTTTATTTAGTTTACATCCACATTAGGGCTGGACGATACCGCCAAAAATGTTATCACGATAAAAATCTTTATCTTTATACTTATTGGGATAATTATCGATACATCGATATATCGATATTTATCACGATAACTATAAAATCGTTATATCTTTTGAGTATAAAGGCTGATTTTTGCTCCTCAGTGAAAGTTGAGGAAACCTGACTAATTATGTTAATTGTGGTTTAAACTTTTCTTTATGGTCAGAACGTGACTAACATTTGATTCCAAACAGTGGATCACTTCACAAATCTGAAGGAGAACATTCAAAACAATTATGATTAAATCTTTTTCAACAAATACGCACAAGTAAAATTAAGTAAAAGCTTTTTTCCTCAACAAAATAAACATCTTCATAAAAATGAATGTGTGATTAAAGTGAATCAAATAAAACATTTATTGAAAATTTATTGAACATTTGTTATATTGTTACTGAAAAACTTTATATTGCGATATTGTTATAGTTTTATTGTCCAGCCCTCATCCACAGTGCTATTTTTTCCCATTACTACGTTCAGTGGCCTTTATTTTCAACCTCCTCTATTCTCCAGTTAATCTAAATTCCACACTTCCTCCATGATGGACAGAGTCAGCCGATCCATTTGTCCATTCCATTGAATTAAACTCAGCATATGCTCGAAAATTTTCACAATTGCAGCTTTCCCTTACAGGTAGTCTTTTAATGTGAAAGCAAGTGTGTCGAGTTGTTGAGTATGGCAAAGGTTGTAGGCTAGAGAGCTGTGCAGGAAGTGTTGAGTTTTATCGATGGAAGCTAAATGCTCATCAAAAAAAAGCAAAATAGAAGGGGTAAGAAATACTTAGTTAGAATTATTGTCCTGAATTTGGAAACAGGAAAATTAGGAATAAAGGTTGGTGTCTTTTACAGTATAAGTCCGCTCCAAATAAAGGCCTTGTCCTCTCTGAGGTACACATATACACATATATCCATGAACAGTGTGTAGCCTGCTGTGTCCAGCCTGCTGACACTAACATCTTCTTCTTGACAGAAAAAGAAGACCAGGAACTGAGGACTACTCACTCCTGCTCTATCATCTCAGCCTGCGGATGCTGGAGGCGCTTGGCGTTGACGGTGTCCTCGTCCAGGCCGGTGAGCAGTTCCAGAGAATTGAGGATTCTCTTGTTGGTTTCATCCTGATACAGCGGCTGCTTCCCCTCATTGATCTTACTCACATCCTGCAGAATCAACGCATTGGATGTAAGAAAGTTGGCCACTATATAATGTCAAAGTAAGTTTAATGTAGCTGCTCGCTGATAGGTGAGTGTCAGTACAGATCTCTGAGGTTTTCGAAGCTTTGTTTTTAGATGGTACCTTGTTGAGGCTCTGCTCGACTTCGTATATGTTCTTCTCCACTTTATCAGCATTCTTCTGCAGCTTCTCGATGAGAGCGCCCAGTTCTGTGGCTGGAGCTCTGGAAGACAAACACAGAGAGGTGAACTGTTTATCCACAAGCTGTCACTGTTTCACACATTACTTATCAGAGACATAATAAGCACTGTCACTTTTACTGTCCCTCTTTGACACACTGCAGTTACTGCATTTAATTATGGGAATGTCTATGCAGACATGTCAGTCAAAAAGATTATTATATGATATTTTCATTTTAACTCACATGTTCATTGAGCATTCATTTGACGGTAATGTCAGTTACAGATTTGAGAGTTTGTTACAAAGAAGTGGACATCTTGGCACTGTAGCAGAGGTAATAGATGATCCGGAATGGAAAGTGTTCATCCTCTGGGGAGAAGTGCTCAGGACATGTGGTCAACAAAAACATTGAATTAATCCTGTGAGGACCATGAATATTCAGTGATGGATATTTGGGCTGGTCCATTTTTTGAAGGTACTGCATTGGCTCAAGTAAAGCAAATTTTCTGAACTCCGAGTTTTTGTAAACTGTATTTTGTCTAGTGTTACAGCACTGCTTCTTCACCTCGTCAGCTCTACAGCGCATACGCTGCATATGAGATGAATAATTTAGGCCTCTAAACGTAATGAATTTCTCACTAAATGGAAGAAGCTCCTGGAAAATGTGGTGTGTCTAAGTAGGCTACAGCTGTTATATCAAGGTGTCAGATACATATTTAATCAATTATTTAGAATACAACTTTAAGAATTAAATTAATATACAGGTAAATATAGGAACAACATCAGACTCTGTATTGGAAACACTTGATAGGGACTATCAAGCTAGTAGGCCTATTTATAGCTGATTTCATAGCAGTCTGGACGGTACTTTGCAAGATGTTGGATGAACCTACAAGACAGACCAACATCCTGGATATTGCAACTGTAAGGTAAAACGCCTTGTCTTTATTATCCACACAATCTACTGTACATTAGGTCTGTTTGTATTTGTTCTAAATGACTCAAAGCAAATCTTCAGTTTTATAGCTATGAGGTAGTTTTCTAGTTATTAATGACTTGATGAGCCATAAACTGACTGCTTCTATTCAACACTTTTCATCTGGGTTCTTCATACCAAGGTGATGACTCACAGCTATTTCCTGAGAATCATAATACACACCACTGCCAGAACTGATTCTGAATGACTGGATGCTAATTACCATGACTTATTATAGTATATAACATGATAACAGGGTACAGTTATCCAAGGAAGGTTCAAATCAAGGGCAACTGGACAAAGGAAACTCTTTCGATGATAACCATATACATATTTTGGACAGGGAGGACAGATGGTTTCAAAGAGGAGTGAAAGTGGTTATTTACACCAAATAGAGAGACCATCTCTCAACATGGGAGGTTGACTGAGACAGCACTTATCGCCCACTTACAATTCTGTAATTCATCTCTTCCCAGGAGACTGAACAAACACTCACATTTGGCCTCGGATGATAAAGCCAACGACTGTCGTTTCAACTGCCTGGAGCACTAACAAACCAAGCAGTACCCACCGCCTTTTTAACATCCCCACAGATTAAACAGCTGGCATTATCTGTCAGTCAGTTAGAACTGAAGAAGCCTCTTAGATGAGAGGTGGCACATCTCAAAGTGTCTTCAAGTAGCTTCAGTCCAGCTGCCCTTGATTTGGACCTTCCTTGGATATGTGATATAACATTACATAACTGAAAACACAGGAATGCATTTGTATGCACACAGCTGTCATTCTGTCAACCTGTGTATGTTTTGCTCTCTGAGTTAGGTGTACAACTTGTTGGTAAGGACGCTGACCGGACACAGGCAGGTTTGTAACACACTGCTAAAGTAAGGGGAACAGGCCCAGCAGGGTTTGACCTCATAAATCATGCAGCAGACACACCTAGTCCAATCGTTGTGACAACTATCACTCACTGTAATATGTGCCAAAGTGCATGTTCAAGTGCTTGTGTGAAGCTTGGTATCACCCCTAGTGTATGGAGTGTATAGCGTTAATACGGAGTACTGGAACCAAGTGCTCACTTGGACTTTTTTTATCTACGCTATTCCTTTAACTGCCAACCTCAAGAGCAGTTTGGCACTAGAGCCTGTCTCATATGTAGTTTATTGGTTGACTTTAGCTTATCAACCATATATGGTGCCTGCATGTATGTCAACTGATATAAAAAGTAACTATCAGCAGACATACTGTTATCAGACAATTTTTGTCTGATAAATTTTTGGACTCTCACACTGTGATATTGGTTTCAGGTGGTCTAAAAAAATACAATTAATCATAAATAACTTAACTTTAACCTTCATAAAAATTCATATTTAGGGAGAAATTTAGTGAAATTTTAGGAAATTAGTGTTACAGAAAAACTACAACATAAGAATTTACAAATTCTAGTCCTGTGATTTTGTTGTGTGTGTATGTGTGTGTGTGTGTGTGTGTGTGTGTGTATATGTGCTGATGACACAGAGCAAAAAGTCCATGTCACCTCAAATAACACACACACCCATTCCCCATTTAAATTCTTTTAAGTTACGTGCCATCTGCTGAATGCACACTGGACGCTAAATTAAATTTCAAAGGATTGAAAATTAAACAATTTCAGAACAAGTTTGAACGGGTATATAGTGTAGAGTTCTGCAAAAGCAGCTTGTAGCTTGACTGTCGAGGCCCATCCAAATGAAAAACAGCCTGAGGGGCTTTTCTGTCATGTTCGAACACAAGCAGCAAACACGTACAGTTCTCTTTCCTCACTGAAGCCTTCAAACCAACAGGTCCTTATGTAAGCACACTCCTTTACAGACCAGGTCTGCTAATCACAACTATTTGGATTGCTACTGCAAGAAGACAACAAACAGCAGCTGTTTGTTAAATGCAAGGCATAAACACAGTTGCCAATACTATTTTCTTGCATGCTTTTAAATGATTAAAACCACAGCTTTGTCGGGAACTTGTGTGGGAAAATGCATGGTTTTCAAAGCTGACATTTTTGGTCTAAAACTCACAACAGATGAAAACTAACCCTGCCTTGGTCTTTTGAGTGTTTACTGGGCTCACTGACTGTGAATAGCCATATATTACATAACTAGAAACTGTTTTTTGTCTTGATTCCCAGAATGCTGCTTTTTATTTATCTGAACACAACAACCATCCTACCTGCTCTACTATGCATTCTGTGCTCCAAACATGTTTTTGTGTTTCCAGGGAGGCTCGCTGGTTCTAATTCAGCGTTGTGAGTGTGGTTATGTTCTGGGAAGGAACTGGCAGTGGAGTGTTGGCCTGATAAACATAACACAGATGGTTCCAGAGGGTCAAATTAGATGCAGAAAGCTCCAGCACTAAGTCATAGAGGGTGTGGAGGGCAGATTATGAGACAATGTCCCCCTGGGCAGACATTTAGAAGGCAACCCACCCCTCTTACATAATAGCAAGAGCAGCAGATTGAAAGAGACACAAGAAACACAGCCACATCATTTGTAGTTCTTTCTTGGTGGTTGTTTTGAATCTCTTTGTGAATGTTTGACGTGTCTTAGTGGCCCAGAGGCCTCCTGACCTTCTCTGCCCTGTGCAGTAATCCATCCACATCTAGTAAGGGAAGAAAATATATTCCCAAACACACAGCACCTCCTTGCTGCCTGTCCTGTACGTTCTCTTACCCAGCTTTCTATGAAGAGAGACTTGGGGCCCTAAACGATCTGCAGCCATGGTCTGAAGTGCATTTAGGGCGTGTCCTACTCCATGGATGCTAGTTAAATGGTGCATAATCTGGGTGCAAAGTAAGGTGCAAGGTGCAGAGGGGTTTATTAGGTATTTAGCCTCTTAATTAATCTCAGGTGAGTTTTGGGCGTAAAATGAATCAAACCAATCAGATTGTCATCTTCCGTTCCCTGTAAAGCCAGATGTGCCATTTAAATGGCAGAAGAATGACACATTATAAAAACAAAACAATTCAAATCTAAGTGTCTCCTTTATGAAACCTCTGGATCCTCACTGCGCTGCATTATTAGAAACTATGATGAACTGATTTTAAGTCTTATCTCTTCCAGGTGATGTCTTTATTCTGTGTTATTGACGTATGAGTGTTTTCTTTAACAATTTACCCTGTAGTGTGTTTAATGATTAGAGAGGTTGCTGTTGGTTGCTTCACCCTATTTCACCCACCCGCATTTAATAAGAATGTTAATTTTTATGATGCAGCCCACTTGATCCACAGATACACCTGCGATCACTGGAACCCGCCTATGCAGGTGCACCTAACTATCTGAATAATGGCCTCCCTTAATAGCAGGAGAAGACTGCGCCATTGACTTTAGACCAGGCTTTTGTTGGTCAATGATGCAATCACTTTCTGCTGAATAAAGCTAGCAAAGACAACTGCACTGGTCAAACTAACAATGACACTTGTGCTGCGCTGTGCGCCGGGGTAAGAAGGGGCCGCTGAAGTTTAAAACCTTGTTCCAGGCCTAAACTAGCATTATCTAGTATTATTGTTTGGATGCAAAGGTGTGAACTAAGCCCCAGATCCAAGGCTTTGTTGGGGATTTGGATATGGTGCTCCGTACTGTCTTTAACCCAGAGTACAGTGCACCTTGCCAGATACCTGAGATCAGCTTCCTTTTCTTTTCCACCCTTTGATTTACATGCACCAACGGAAAACCGGAAAAGGGCGGTCCTGCATTACTAAGATTCCATCATTGTCTCTTGGTGGTTATCAGGGTACAGAAATTGTTCTGCAGCAATTACAGCAATAATAATCCTCATTGTCGCCTGAAACCAATAATAGCCAGAAAAAACATAATTAACCACTGGTTTGGTGTGGAGTTCATTAACTAAGTGTCTTTGAATAAATGTAATGCCGGTGCACACAGCGCAAAGACAGGCATATGGAGGAAGACAGAGCATTCCTTCACTCTGGATGTCAGGTGTCACCCTGAGAGAAACACACCTTACACTGGAGGATTACTATTTGAAAAACAGATTAGTCGATCTTTTGGTACTCAACAGGATACTTTAAGGATTTTTTAAGGCGCCTGACCCCCCAACACCTGCTGAGTGACAAAGAGCAGAATGCGCTCAACTCTTTTTCAAGGCATTCCGCCTTCCAGAGAGCTGGGTAAAGGTGGGGCATGTGGTTGAAATTAAAGTGCATGTAGGGGAAACGATTTGACAAACCAACTTCAGCCTCAACATATGCACTTTCTCATTTCCAGGGCGGAAAACCAGACAGATTTCACCTTCACAAACAGAATGAAAAGGCTGAAAGTAAGAGGCAGTGGGCTCGGTGCTGCTGTGGGAGAGGCTGCAAGACATTCCTCACACATTGTCTTTTTAAGGAAGACGGCCAAATACTTATCAGACCAGTTACTATAACTTTACTCCACACCCTTACCTGAGCAAACGCACATAGTATGCAAACTAATTTACAGACTATGTGTACTAATTTACTAATTTACATCTGTGGCTTAAACGCAGGTCATGACAGCTGCAGACTCCAGTTCATCTGATCCGCATCACATCCCAACAGTTCACTCAGTGGAATAAAACTATCTAAAGTCACGCACCAGAAAGGACAACTTGGCAAACAGTCAAACTTCACCACAGGTCACGCCTTGTTCTGCTGAGCCATACTCCGTTAAATAATTGACCGAGTAACTAAACTTAACTAAAATAATTCTTTATTAGCCTAATGATAATATAAAGAGGTACTTTACTGAAGACAGTAGGCGACAGGTTCACGGCGAAACAAGTTCACTTTAAAAGAGAGGTTTTCTTATGATGATCGGTCCCGTACAGAGCGGAGCTGGGGTGCAACAGAACAGCTCCGTGGGACTGAACACAGCCAAACTGTGTCCAGAAGACACAAAGCTAGTTGTCATAGAAAGTTCCTACTTACGCTGGCTTCGTCTGCGTTATGACGGTGGACTTCTTTTTCTTGAACATGGTGACAAGTCACCTGTCAGCGGCTTCAGGCAAGAAAACAATCCGATCTGGACAGGTGGAGCTCAGCTGTGTGTGTGTGCGTTCTGCTCGCTCCGCGGCTCCTGCTGTGTATGCGTGTGTAAGAGCGTCCCCTCCCACAGACCCTGCACCAGCGGCAATGGACTGCTCATCTGCTACACTCACTTTTAGTTTTCACACCCAACCTGTGTGTACCTGTGAACCAGCAGGCGACGGGTGGGGACACGGGGCCAGGCCCCGCCCTTCAGCCGAGCCCACACACATAGCCTAATACTTAATGTAAATGTACAGTATTAAAATAGGCCTGAGAAACTGCTTACAAAATATAGAGACCTGAACATGGAAACGTTAGTAACCTAATTTGTGTCACTTAAGTAAATAACATGTTGGTATGACACAAAAATGAAAACAAATGCAAAACAATGTACCACAGGGTGTGACAACAGGCGTGTGTGTAAAGATAAAGTTCTTTTTGAGAAATAAAATGACTGTACGTTTATGTGTAGTGTAACAGATTTATAGATAAGAAGTTAGGAAAAGTAAGACATAATGAATCAGAGTACAGTCTGCTCCATACAAAAAGTACACTGAGAAGACTTCTGTTATGAATAGATCATTTCTAAAATAGATCAACTATGAGTGTGTGTGCGTGTGTGTGTGCGCGCGCGCGCTTGTGTGGAAGGGGTAGGCCTAAGTTGCTTTGTAGCTGGGGGGGTGTGGCAGCACTGGCTGAACCAGTTAGACTCGACAGTGCTCTCCTACTATCTGAATCTAGTCTGTGAATGTTGCCTCTGTGTGTGTGTGTGTGTGTGTGTGTGTGTGTGTGTGTGTGTAAGGTAAGGGTAAGGTGTGTGACAGTGATACCGCAGCTCTCCACAGGATTTCCAGGTGAACTAGGCCACTCACTGAACTAGAAAGTAATGAGACCAGCACACACTTGACGACTCAGCTCATGCTGTCTGACTTCACACTGTGGAGATATTTTGACGTATCATCAGGGTTTGCGATCCGTTCCAGTTCATTTGGTTTTTGGATTTTCATCCATGAGACGTTTAGCATATTTGAATGAGTCTTGTGCACGGGCACAGCATGGCTCCCAACAGCAAAAACCATCCAGCGTGGCATCATCTGCCAATACACATTCCTGGTAGATTGCTTTGTAACCTCAGCTGTGTAATTCAAATATTTACCTCCCAAACATAAAAACTGGTAAGATTATTGGAGCCAGTTACCCACGCAACCCTGCCCCTGCTTCTTGTTTGTTACTGTGGGAGACTCGATGATTTTAAAAATGAAGCACTGCACAAACTACAAAATAGTGACCTTCTCCTCTACTTTGGGTAAAAACAGAGAGCTACTTTATTGTTCTAACTTGTGTCTCACCTGTGGTCCCTCAGTCCCTCCATAGTAAATGAAGAGTCAGCATAATAGCCAGTGGATCTAATGTACACTGGCATTTTTTAGGCTTCTGGTCATGTTTTTCTTCACTTGCACAGGTTAGCTACATGAGTGTGTATTGGGCTATGGGCTCAGTGAAAGCTCGAAGAAGAAAGAATCCCCACAAGTGACTACCAGTGAACCGGTGACACCCTTTGTTTTTATCCAGAAACTGAAATGTCATTCAAAGACGATTCTCTCTCTCAAATCTCATGAGAGGGGAGTTATTGCAGGAAGACGCCGGTGAAAATGTGAGTCAGAGTTGGAGAGAGGAATTTGTTGTGTTGGAGCGACATTAGGAAATAACATCTTGCAAGCAGTCCCTCTATGAAGACAACACACTCCTCTCCCTGGTGTCCACCGTTGTCTTCCTGCAACAACTCACAGCTCACGAGATTTCAGAGCAAGAATTGTCCTTGTCTGCTGTTAAGAACAAAGGGTGTCAGAGGAAGACCCTCGCAGGGATCCTCTCCATGACGGTGTCAGACACCTTGCATAACAGTCTGACCCTCTCGGCAGCAAAAAGAAGCCCGTTTTGGGGACAGCATTTTGATGGGTGCAAAGGCCCCGAAGGAACACGCTACAGCCACTGCAGGCGGTTTGAGGCTGGCCCTGAAGCCATCTACTGCACAGATTCCAAAAGTTTTTTGGCCTACTAGTCATTGGTGAAAATAGGGCCCAGGTTTAAAAATACTGACATTACCCTTTAATAAAGACAGGTTGAAATTCCAGGTCTGTGTTTGATCTTCTCACCAGTTTCTGTGACAACATGTCCATGCTTGAAGCGTCTTGTGTTGTTTTGCTGCAGGGCCACTGACAATTTGAACATGGGCTTGGAATTTCCCTGATTTAAGGCTTTCTAAGGACTGTCTAGAGAAAAGTGTTGAGGGTAGAGAGTAGAGTGTAAAACAGGGTCATTCTTTCCATCCCGCTAGTGAAATAAAGCAGTGTCATTCAACATCTGGGCTGACAGTCATGGCCTCTCAACCATGGAAGGAAAGGCTGCTGTCAGCTGGAAGGAAGAGCGGGTACAACCGGCTATGGCTATGATCCCAAACAATGGTGTGTGTGTGTGTGTGTGTGTGTGCGTGTGTGTCCATATTCCATGTCTAGTTTAGGAAATCATCAGCATAGTGTTGACCTCAAAGAATGCTTGTCATAAATTAATTACAGCACATCCTTCATTCATTTTTGCCTTCATTTATTCTTATTATAGTAAGTCACTAAACGAGGAATTAGTTGGAATACTCTTGAGGGATCGCTTCAACTTGCAAAGTGAGAGTTAGGAGAGACAGCCAAAGACATCTCGCTTGGGAGATATTTATTTTTTCATACCTTCCTGACATTTTACTAGGGTAAATACAGCATGACAGCATTTGTGTAAAAAAACAACAAAGTTAAAGCTGAGCTGTTGATAGTCACTGTAGCGTGTATGACATCATCTGGCCTTCAGACAAGTCTTGCTGGGTTTAAATACCTCTGGCTCATAGAGCATGCTTAAGGACCCGAAGACATGTGTTGCCTTGGATACAACACATCAGTGAGCTAAACGGACAGGATGTGAACACAGCTGTTGGCTGGCTCACCTTTATCATTGGGACCAAACCCAAAAACTCCCAAACAGGGGCAGGGTCATTTAGTCATCTAGTCACAAGCGTTATCCCACCACTCGCAGTCGCCGACCAGTCACACCTTTTTGTGAGTGTAGTGAGTGTGAGGCTGAGCGAGAAAGCAGTGAATGTGTAGTGGAGGTTACAGTCTGTCAAAGAAGAAAGGCTGCAGCTGAACCCCTGTGTCTGTATGTTTAAGTTATCACAATTTCAGGCAGTTTCACGCACTGTTGCCCACCTACACTGTGGACGTGCACTCCAATACATCAGCTCAACACCCCTCCATATCATTTTAAAAGAAAGAGGAGAGTCTGTAATTTTGAGGGTACTGAAAGTCATGATGTCGGGATTTCTAACATACCTTGATACTGTGATACTGCCCAAGCCTAATCTGTAGGCTACTTTTTTGGTAGTCTGACTGCTAGCCCCCATCCATACTACTGTGTTTCTGAATTAAAACGGAGGCCTTTTGCTACGTTTGCACCTCCCGTCCAGACTAAAACGACGAAAATGAAGACCTAAAACGGAGAAGTTTGGAAAAGCTGCTGACCCCGTTTTACGTTTCAAAACTCCGGAGGGCATTTTAGTTAAGACGGGCCAAAGCAGAAACACAATGCTTCTGACTGGGTTTTTGACATTGTATTTTTATTAAAATGAGTCTTCAGGATGTTAAAACCTGGATGACCTGCAATTTTCTAATGTTAAACTCAGATAAAACTGAAGTTATTGTTCTAGGC
>JAPMOB010244183.1:672-16059 GCA_029875015.1 Lepomis gibbosus | reverse complement strand
TTTCAAGGGGAGGGTCACAGTAAATTAATAAAAATTGGGAGGGTCTTGAATTTATAAAACATGAAACATGAGGTTCCATGCCCATCCCCACCACAATTCTTTTTATGCAGTCTCTTTCAGGTTTAGGACCAAAGAGAAAAATGACCCGGTTTCAAGCTGTTTTTGGACTAAAGAACTTAACATAACATGGAACAGCTCTAAGCTAATTCTGCTCTCAGTCTGTGGACTAAATGATGCATACAGAAAAATCAAATAAACAGACGCGGAAAACGCCAACCATACATTGTTTTCAAAATTAAAGACATCATTTTAGGGATGCCCCTGAGTGGTGGCAGGACCATATTAACCATAGTTTGCATGTCAGGCACACGCTGGCCAAATTATAGCTTCCTGCCGTGGCACGTCCCAATGCTTTAAAAAAAAAACACAAAAAAAACACCAGCCTGTTTTATTTGTAGTGCCTGTTCTTATTAAGCTGATGTTGTACAGAGTAGCAGCATCTGTGCCCCTCACCCAGATCCTCCATGCCTGCTAGGGCTGAGAGGCCTTAGGGCACAAAGCCACAGGCGGTGGGGAAGGGAGGGGTATAGAGCATGTGGGGAGTGCCTCAGGGGTTCCTAGTTCTCTTTGCTTGTCTGGAGCCCAGAATTTCCATGACACGGGTGAACGCTGGCATCGTTGTGCTTTACTGGTGATTTGAAACTGATGACAGACACTGGAAAATCATTCTTACATTCAAAACTAATGATACAAAAGACAGGCATTGGAGAGCATGTATAATGTAGTTTGCATTTGACATTTTGCTAGCATCAAGCCAATAATGCTTCAGAAACGGGAAATACTGACCATGTATCAAAAGTTTCCTTGGAAGACCTTCAATAAGACAGGCCGATAAAAGAAATACAATGTATTATTACATTTACTGTTTCTCACCAAAACGTAATGTGTAAGTTTAAGGTACACATTACGTTTAAGTTGAGCAAACATGTATTTCCGTCCTCATGAAACATTTGTAAAGCCAATTACAATTAAATTTTTTAAATGAATTATCTGGGCATATCTTGAAATGTTACCGCAACCTGATAAACAAAACAGGGACCCGCTCATGGTAAAAACAGCCACACGCTGCTATACTAGAGCTAAAAATCACTCCTCCTTAATGATGAAATTCGATCAGTAGAGTCTAAGAAAGTACACAGGAAAAAAAAATCATCAAACATTTCAGTGGCCATTGCCATCACAGAAAAATGCCCATATTGAACAGTAGACCAGCTGTTCTACAAGGATGTCACATTAAAAAAAAGGTCCATCTTGTCTATTAAAGTCTCTTTGAGATATTGGTGGGTCAGGGATGAATGTGTGGGCTCGTGAAGGGACGGATGAACTTAAGCCATCACAAAGGAGACTTCAGTAGGAGGATGACTGGAACTTTGAATCCGGTGTCAGAGGGCACCAAGCGGGCGAGGAACTGAGTTTGTGAGGCGTCTTTTGTGGAGGATTTGCCACCCAGCTCTGACAGAGGAGCACTGGATCCCGGGAGGAGGAGCATCAAAAGGGTACCAACAGCAGCGATTCCTCCTTGTGCACTGGAGGTTACTTGGTGTTGTGCCGAATTCTGCGTCCGCCTCTAAAGGTCCTTTTCAGACTCTTTGTTGTGCACTTTGATCAAACGAGGTTATCACCACATAATGTTGCTGAATCATAAATAATGCTACTCCTACTAAATGTAAACAATTATTGACAACTCTAAACCTTCATAAAATATATACTTTGAATCATTTATCACCATTGATGAAGCCCACAAAAGGATATTATAGCGTTTAAAAGCAGTATTTGGGGTGCATGCAATTCTTGTCAGGCATATAAAACTCGGCATAACACCGTGCGATGGAAGGAGGGGGAATGTTGTACCACCATCACCACCAAAGAGCCGCTTGAACGTGCAAACACTCAGATACTCGCCAGGCGTGCTAAGGTGATGCTTCTTAATTCTTTTAAATCAACATTTTAACAACAAATTCGCCTTCATACAGCTGTAATCAAACAGCTTGGGTGTCTTGCATTGACAAAGAGCTTATCAAAGGCACATACAAAACCACACAAGAATAATTTTTCTTCACCTTGAAGCAAATCTTATTGTCCAACTTTATGCTATGATGCAACAGAAAGTGCAAAGGGAAAGGGAAAACATTAATTTTATCATTAAAAAACAGACTATTTTGGGAGCAAATGAATGCCAAATAAAAAACGGGAGACAGTTATTTTATTCAATTGTGGGGTGTGCCTTTATATAGTGGTGATGGAAACCCCCCTTGTTCGAACTCCAAGTAGTAAACGTGGAAGCAGCCAAGACAGGATCTCCAAGCTTCCTGCTTTATTCCACACAAAATGACGATTAAGGATCACTGCCAGGAAATGTTCAAGGACACATGAGACAAACCATTAGGCACAATTTGATTCCCCCTCCATTCTTTTTCCCACTCTCCAAAGCCCAAGGTACTTCAGTCTCCAGTGGTGTGCTGTTGTGGCATCGCTCATATAAAAATCATGTTAGCTCGTCTTCATTCACTGTCCCCTCAGGTTAATGTATAGTAAAAGGAGTGAAAGTGTGCCACCCTTTCAACCCCCTCAGTCAATACCAGTGCTTTCAGCTAACATGCCTCATCATCTCCCATAAAAACTGCTGTGTCAAAGGTATAAAGAGGCCATCTGTGCTATTTCCAGCATCCTGCCCTTTATAATAAACCTTGTGTGAGAATTGAAAATTAGGGCAATTGCACCACTTCTGATGATTCATCATGATAAACCACATCATGTTAATTTATTGGGACCGATGTAAGATCTGAGCTGAATGAGTCAAGCTCTTCATGCATAAAACGATCCCTGCAAGATCTTATTCACTGTGTACAGTACATCATGCTCATGATTTAAATGTAGACATCCTGTTAAGCAATTTAGCAGCAATGAGAATCACAATTGCCTATTCACCGTTTCCCAGGCTTCCCAGGCTCAGTCTTTCGTCTCTGGCCTCACTTGCTCACAAAAGCAGTCTAACCTGATCCACCTAACTAAAAGCAGCTGGCCGCAGTGGCTACCTGGAAGTCTGCTTAGCTTTACCTAGCACTCAGTAATTACATGGCCATTAGGGCACCTCCCAACACCAAACCACACAGAGGGCTAAATTCAAAAGCTGTCAGTGATTAATTACCAGTTGCCCACTGAGTTGTGGATATCTGAGGGGATTGGCACAACTGTAATTGTATCAGGCCACTGGGATTACACACTTTGTGAGGCGGAAAGGGGGAGTGTAACCCAGCTTGGCCACAAGGAGTTGAAAAGGAGTGATTAGGTTGAGAATTTTGTGGGCTGTGTGTTTGTTTGCCTCTACTGAAGTGAATCAAATCTGGACTTGACAAAGCAAGCCAAACAGATATTGCTGCATGACCCCCTGCTGCCCCTTTGCCCTTCGGGAGAGAAAAACAAAGTCCCACAAGTTGTATGTTTCTGTTTTCTCGCGAGCACTTTGGCCGGTGTTTAGCTGCCAGGCTTTTTATACTCTAGGCTTTATAAGAAATGCTGCAGAGTGGGGAAAAGGGGATGTAGGGGGGAGGGGGTTTGAGGTATATGGGTGAGTAAACAGGGAGGGAGTAAGGCACCAGCGCTTGCTGACATCACATTTTGTTATGGTCCCATTAAATAACAGGTCCTCCTTGGAATGCAGATCCCAGGGGAGGAGCAGGTACACAAAAAAATGAAAAGGAAAACTGCCCGCCAATGCTGAAACAATTATTAGAAGGAGACTCACGGTGTGGTATACAGAGTGGATGTGACTTCAGAGATTTCAAACCAACTTGGTTAGACAGGTTTGCTTTTCCCCCCTAGACCCAGTACTATTTTCAGCAAATGAGTGGTATAAAAACTGATTTTCAAAGTCAGGGTGCAGACCAGAAAAACTAACTAGGTTAAACTCACAAATAGGAAAAATAGGTCAAATTTACAGCAGCTTATTACGATCCATATTTACATTTATTGTTCATTGTTTATTGTCCGGTGGCCACATGACAGTTTCAAAGGAGGAAGTCAGGTGACATAGGATAAAAAGTGACAATAATGCCCTCTCAAGAGCTGGCTGGGGGTCACGTACACTCAGGACCTGCATTCAGGAAACTGGGGTTCAAACCCTGTGTGAGAGTCAAAATTGACTTATTTAAGTTAAATAACGTAGGTGATGTAAGTGAGTTAAGTCATGTGACATAATGTATTTATTTTAACCTACACCAGGATCTTTTCCTAAACCTAACCAAGAAGTTTTGTTTCCTAAACCCCACCAAATTACAATTGTTACAACATGTACCACATCATGTGACTTACATCAAGTGACTTATGTAACATACTTGTCTGGTACACATGTCGCCGGACTGGCACCTTCCAACGTTTGTACATGTCATTTTGTGAACAGTAATAGAGGTCATTGTACTTTACAACGGTCATATACTATATGTTGTTTTGGGAAAATTGACAATCGATCTGTTTTGCCATTTGAATATGAGGATGAGTTGCAGAATGACATTGAGCTTTGCTTTGCTAAAACACTCACAATGCAAAAGTTGCCATGCTAATGTTTAGCAGTTAGAATGTTTACCATCATAGTTTAGTGTTTAGTGTTAGCAAGGTAACATTTTCCAATTAGCCCTGAACACAAAGTACAGCTGACACTGACGCAAAGTATATTAGTTTTGTAAGTAGTCATAAACCAAACTATTAGACAAACTGAAATTTTGACATGATGCTGCTTAATTAGAAATGTTAAGGGGTCAGCAGAGTTGCTAACATTCATCCTGAGGCAAACATGAATATCCAAACAAAATTCCATGGCAATACACCATTGTCATGGCGGTGCAAAAGGTGGCCATTCATCTAATCCATCTAGATATTTCAGTATAAACCAAAGTGGACGACCAATTTTGCCATCCCAAGAGCCACACCGCTAATGAGGCTAAAGAACAATCTCGGGTTCAGACCCAATCACAGCTAAAGTGTGAAAATGCTTTTAGTCACTCTGAAGCTAATAACTGAGTGCTACACGACAGCAACATAAGCCACTGTTAGAATGACAAATGGCACCATAAAAAATAACTTCACCTTCATTAACCAAGAATCACATCAGCATGAATAAAATATACTTGAAGTTCATGACAGACATTCTTTGATAAAAGATAGCAAACTTGCTCTGATTCAGAAGCAACTTATAAAATATCCTCTAGCTATGGACCATTGCTCTGTCTTTGCAACCACTCCATCTTCTTTGACAGAAATAAAGTGAAGACTGTGAAAAGCACATTACGGTCCTCCCCTCAAAGAAAGAAAAAAGCCACATCTGAGCCAGGGGCTGTCTCCTAGACATAAGAGAGGATAAATATTGAGCAAACCCATTCAGCATGCGTACGGTATAAAGATATTTGGTCTAAAAAAAAAATCCACTCCAGCATTAACAAACTATGGTATTAGTTGCATGTGTAACTAACATGAACATTCTATTAAATACACTATAGATTCTTCAAAGTATTAGGATGATATATGTGTTTTGTATTTAACCATAGTTCAAAAAAAAACTATTGGATTATTGAAGTACTGGACATGAAAAAAATAATCAAATTTGAGAGTGCCAGTGCCGCCTTGGTTAGAGCATTGTTGCGCTTCATTTGATGTGAAATGTTTTCATTGTTTTGTTTCTGCCCTTTGCAGAAATGTGGTGGAAGAAAATAAATGGCAGACATATGATATGGATTGAGAACAGAGAACAGCATGATTGTGAGAGTCTCATTATGGTTAATACTTCCAGTACTTCTGGCTTAGTAATTCAGGCATTCTCACTCAGTGTGAGTCATTCACAATTGATAAACCACTTGTGAAAACTAAGACATATGGGTCATTTAGGTTTGTTAATCTCAATAGTCTTGGTTATTCTTTCACCTATGTCTGATTATGATGGATGTAATACTCCTGGTAGCGGAGGGGGTTATTTCCCCCAACGAAGAGGTCAGAAGTCAGGGACAACAGCAGAACAGTCCCTGGCTTTCGTAAGCATTCCGCATTGTGTCCAAGGACACTTCAGTCCTGCAGCACTGGTGCTTTCTGATGCCTGGATTGTCCATTTAAAGATCCAGCCACAGGGCTAGCCTGCACAATGTCACAAATATGACCTTTGCGGTAGAGGTCACCGACAGTATGTTCACACTTACTTACTGTATCACATTGCCAGATGGAGATGCCTGAGACTGTGATGAGCACAGATCCCTCTTCATCAAACTTTAAAAAGTTGTGATAACATGTCTGTTTTCAGCAGCCGGTAGTTTAGTGGTTCAGCAGTGCAGTCACACATACGGCCTTCTGCCAGACACATTGAGAGCGCCTGGAATTGTTACTACAATGTACCATTAAAGTTTACAAAGGCAAGAGAGTACTCCTCATTCTAATTTGAAGGACTCCTTTTATCTACACTGAGCTAGACGAAGATATATTGAAAGTAAATATTCATGTCTGGTGGAATCTTAAAGAAATTCACATATGAAATTCACACATCCTCGCTGTTCTATGAAAACCATTTATCTCCAAAATATCGAACTTTGAGCTAAGAAACACTCTCCTGTTGTCAACCTTGGTTGATCCAATGGGGTTTTAAATGGTTTATTTAGCTTAAGAAAATGGGCCGAAATCATCAAAATTGGAGACACGTGGTTTTCATTATAACAGAGATGATATGCCATGCCTACACCAGAATGAAAAAAAAAAAATCATCCTGTAAGATATAAATGGAGATTCACTTAAATGTGTTATGTTCACCACTCTTAGTTGATGTAACAAGAGGGAGAAAACAGCTCAAACAGCTCATGTGGTGGCAATTTTGTATCCACATTGTCAGAAAACACCAGCAGGTTTATGTTTATAAAAAGAAACCCCGATATATTTCTTTTTAACTTCCCCACCACCACCATCCTACAGAAACATCTCCCAACACTGATGCACTTACTTCACCAAACCTCGACTCCATCCCAAAATGATCAGAATGCTGAAGGAATGAATGTTTCCATCTACTGGTGGGAAATGTGAATTTCAAGAAGCGTGTTTTATTTTGTGAGTGAGCAGGCAACATCATAAGCCAAACAACCTCTCAGCGCCTCTATGTATAGATCCCTGTTAAATACCTTTCTTTCTGTTAAAGGGCCAGTCAGCTGTCTGCATCTTTCACAGCAAGACCTCCCCAAACCATCAACATTATTATCCCGGCAAACTGTCATGTTCAATCGGTTTCAATGAAATAAAGTAAAAGGCCGTGTTCCCGAAAGCTTCCATCCATTCCTGTATCAACGGTGGTCTGATTCAAACAGGCTTCAAATCCAGTGTCTCACACACCGACAGACATCCACATGTCCAGAGTGCACTGGAGAAAGTACTTTTCATTTACCTGGAGGGCAGTTGCATTCAGGTGACGCTTCTCTTGCAGTACGAATCTTGACAAAATGTTCATAGGAGCGCTGAAATGTTAAAAGAATGCCATTTACATTCATGTGCACATGATGATTTAAATAAAATCCAAGTATTTGGGGGTGTTGGGGGGGTCTGTGGGAGCTGTTACTGAAATATGCTCCCCTTCATGGGCAATTAAGCAGGTAAAACAATTAACTCAAGGGGGAGCAAGTGCAAAAGTCAATCTTACCTGAGAGAGCAGCTCATCCACTCTTTGTTCAATCAGTGTATGAAAATCATCCATGGAGTAGCCAGGGGCACGGATCAAGGTGTGCTCGCCGTTCCCACTCTCCAAATCCACAACCCGGTTCTTAATATCAGCCGCGTTCATGCTCAGAAGAATACAAAAGGCGATGGAGGCCACTGAACATAAAGACGAAATTATGTTCAGCACTGTTGTGCGCCAATACTGTCGCTTCCGAGGAGCCGCTTCCTTCTCCATTTTCTCCAAGCACTTGGATGCTCCTCTTGCCTCCGCGATCTCCATTTAACTACAACTACACGCGCTGTTGGGAGCAAACTGCATCTGGCGCGGAGTCACGAATTTATGGCACACTGTTCTGAGTGAGTGAGTGAGTGAGTGTGAGACGCGGCGTTCACGTACAGTGACTTTGTGGTGACAGTGAAAGACAGTTCCGCTCCAGCCAAATCAAGTCAACCTGTCTGACGGCGTGTTGTGGCTCCTGCAAACTTGTTGCACCGAGCCTTGCACAGTAGTCTACTGCAGAGGAAATTGCTATTACGCACAATAAAGTAGAAAGAGAGGCTGGGGAAATAGAAGGCAGCGCGCATGTAGCGGAGACAGCCTTACCACTCGGAGCTTTTCCACCACGGTGCAGGCATGCTCCCCCTCATTACGACAGCAACACGCCTCCAATACGTCCCGACTGATTAACATAATTTATTGACCTGCTGCTTTTGAGCTCTTACAGCCGAACTGTTGACATGATGTGCAGTTATATTGTATTCCTGTCATATCTCCAGTTATAGAACAACGGGGCGTTTAGATGCATTTTATGGAAGTGTGGTTCACTGTATGAGCACAAGCAGGACGGCAAACACTTTTAAGATAATAGATCAGCAGGGAATTGTCGTGATGTTTGAAAGTGAAGACTTTTCTTCACTTTTTCTACAGCCACTGTATGGCAACTTTAACAGGTTGGTTTTGGCCATGGCGCTGCGTAAAAACGCACGAAAATCTTAAGATCTGTCTCTTTTCGCGTGGATAGACGCACTCTCTAAACTTGATTCATTGTGTTTAATAGACATCATGTGGAGAGAAGAGAGCCAAAGCAGTGCTCAGAGATGCTGGAGTTTAACGATCTCACAGTCTGTGGTGCCTTCAATTATGATATTAGTTCATATCTATTGCGTGGGTTTGGTTAGTAGACAATGCGCACAAACACTATTACACGATAGTGGCAAAAAAACTCGGTTATGGGGATAAAACTCGTCTTTACGGCTGGTCATTTTGACAAAGTCCTGCAGGGTTCCGATCTAAAACAGTGACAGAAATGCAGAATGGAATATTAGTCTAAACAGTTTTGCGCTTTGCATAAACTCTAACCCACATTAATGACTAAACAGTGTGTCTGAATGGCACAATGATAATCTAATGTAGGCTGTCGGCACAACCGTCTGGCTTACATTAGCATCGATACAACAAGTCTTCTCTGTTAATGCACATAGGCTGGAGGCTGGGATTTGAGCTACATTTAAGCTCTATCAACATCTATCTCTCTGCCCTGTTCACCCGTTTCAAGGTGCCAACATGTATTTGGAGTGATTCTGGTGACACTGCATAGAGAAGTACTTTTTCATACGTAGTCAGAAATCTTTAATGGGGAAGGACTTCAAATATCCATAAACCTCCCCAGACTTCTGGCTTCTTATTCCGATGTTCCTCTTTCCAGCCCTTTCTGCATTTTAATGCTTCTCTTTGAGAATATCATCTTCACTCCAAATCACTGAGAGAATGATCGGTATGCACAAGCAAAACTGCACAGAGGTCTGAGTTATCAATGTGGATCTGACTTATCATTTATCAGGGCAGTTTTTCCTCCCCAAAGTGTGTTCTACAATGATTTGATTTATAAATTAGTAACAGTATGTTCATTAAATTCATGTCTGCCCCTCTCGCATGGGTCGAGTCCATTATGCTAATGGTTATTATAAAATCAGACATTATAATATCTCTGGCATGTCATCTGGAACAAACTCAAACTACTAAGAGTACTGGGAAATTTGTTTATTTAGGTGAAGAGATGTTAGATGCCACATCCAGTGGAGGGAAATGTCCGCAAAAGAATACACCAAGTCGGAAGCAAATTAACATAAGCAGTCTTAAAGCACTTTAAATTCAATAGTTGACAGTGATAGTGAGGCACGGTAGGTGTTGTTTCGTTGCATAATCTGCAGGCTTGAATTGCAAAATGTATACTGCTTCATAAAATGAAGAGATTTGGAGATGGTTCAAGCACACAGACGATTTTAATTATTTTACCTGATCAGGCCTCTTCCGGTTGCTTGATTGACATCTCCCTCACTCACCTGTTAGGGTCCCAACTTCAACATAAGCAGAGGTCTACTGAGCCAGAATAACTCAAAACACCTTTGTCAGTGCAGAGCCTATGTTAAAAAAAACGACAGATGTGCAGTATGTCCAGCTTCACTTTGTAAACTGTATAAACTTGACCCAATGCAGGTACTAATGTGTATTTGACTTACAGGTACTTTGAACACAACTCTCCTATTCTACAATACTGTTAGAGCCAGTATTCAGATATCACAGTGAACAATAAGCTGGGAACGCCAAACTACACATTATCAGGAGTTGGTTATTTTTTCAGAAATGTTATTTAGCCTTTTTGTCTTCTTTTTATGACTCTGCTGATCGGTGCTGAATTCTCCAATGTGTCTCCAATTGTCATTTATATGTATTTTGCTACATCGTGTTTGATTTCTGTTCTAGTTGTATGCAGTTGTATAGTTTAAATGCAAAGAAAAAATTTTTTTTACAGCCATCAAGTTATATTTTAATCTGACGCCAGATTTTAACAAATGCTGTTTTAAAAACACTGTATTCTCTACTACAAATCAAACACTTCCTTTAAATGTATCGTTAGGTGCTGAAGAAGAGATGCAAAAGGACAATTGTTCAAATCTAATGTGGACCTAAAGGGCTTTCTGTAGCCTACTTTTTTAAGCTTTGGACGCCATCTAGTGGACAAACAGCGCAGCGACCGTGCTCATGTGGATTTAAAAATCCATAATTCAACATTTGTGCGTGGCAAAAATCCCCATGACTACATCCGTTGGAGGAATCGGCACTTCACAAGGTCACAATTTTTCCTTGCTCCCCGGTGTGTTTGTGCGCATGTGCCCCCCTCCCTCTCCCCTCCCCCCTTTTGGACATGACTACGAAGTGACAGATGGAGTCCTGCGACTAAGTCACGTTGCAAAATGCACAACCCGACTGCACCTTGCATATTCAGCATATTTATTTTAAAAAAGCAGTAAAAAGCAACATCATCTTACACAGATTGTGAACTGCCATTTTGATTTTTAAAGGGGCCCATACAGGACTGATGGCCTACTTGGTAGGCTCTCTTTTTCAGAAGTGGCTCCTCCACTTTCTGTCACTTTACTACCGGTTTGGAATCCTCTTTACGCTCCAAATAAAAAGCGCATCATCACGCGCTCTCTCCTTGACAACCGCATAACAGTAATCCACCGGTGTTTATTTTTAGAAGCCCCCAGCCGCTGCGTGCTGCTCTCCTTCAACGCACTCTCCCATGTTACTCCGGTCAATAATTCATACGCTGTAGGCCTGCAGCGAAGAGTCAGAGAGCAGGCGGCAACAGCTCCGAGCCACAGGACGCAAAGAAAGCGCGCGGGATGCGTACCGCCGCAGGAGCGATGCCGCCCAAAACTGATGAGCTGAAGTGCCGCTACCATGCCCCACGTACGAGGTGAGGTCATCTATTTCTGATGGTTTCTTTATGAGACAGCTATTTCATTGGGCTTTTTAAAATTATTATTAGACACAGAAAACACGAAATACTAGCCGGTGACCTGCTTGTGTATTTTCAAAATTTACATTTTCAACAGATATGACCTGTAGTGTCATAGTGTCATGATTGTTGTGCAAACAAACTAGGTTGCAATGGTCTGTCATTATTTAAAACTATTTAGCCTTAACAATATATATGCTATTTGATTATCATTGTAGAAGATGAGAAAGATTTATTACATTTTAGTTATTAATCTTGTTTCATTTTACTCATTATGTATTTGAGCCTATGTATTGCCTTACGTGTAATACCTTGTCTGAATGCCTTTGTATGTCTTATGAAAGTTAAAGCACAGATGCCTTGTTGTTGAATGTGTTATAAACTAACCTTGATGTCCAGGAAGCTCCCTGACTCTCACAAAGCCCAGCCACGGGCCATGACAACAGAGTACCAGGAGAGGTTCCTTCCCCCACGCTGCTACACGGCTATTATCTCGACCTCAATGCAGAGAGACCCTTACCATTCACTGAAAGGGATGAGTGCCGATATGAGCACATACACAAGGTAGGATAGAAATTGTTGGTTTTGTCTCACTGGACACAGAGTCTGGCTTAATTTAAACTGTGAAGACTTGCTCTCACCTCTGAGGACTGGTGGTCCTGGTGGGTGAGGCAAAACGATGCAAGTGTCTTTCCACCTGGAAGCTCCAAACATCCATGAAGTAGTACAATCAGCCCTCTACCCACCTGAACCCTACCAGAATATTAACTGTTTCTACGTGTGTTTTAGATCATACTATGTGGACAAATGGATAAAGACTCCACCAAAGGCGCCGCAGCCACCTACACCATCTAAAGACAACCAGAAGTGCAGCAGCACTCCACACAATCCTGTGCGCAGTAGAGCGAACCAGATGGAATCCAAGGACGAGGACTACATCTCAGTGTACAAACGTAAGCAATTTGAAGAAATTTAAAAGCAACATACACAACCATTCAAAACTTTGGAATCGCCTCCCACAAAAGCCTGATTCTGTAAAGATGTGTTCAGAAATAGATATTTCATTTGCAGAAAAAGTAATGCTTTAATAATCAATTATTAAAGGAAAAAATTAAAAACAGGTGGCAAACGGTTGTGTACATGCTGATTCAAATCCACTTTCAGTGTCTCGTGTTTTTTTCCAGAAGACTTCAAAGCATGGAAAGTTAACATGCGCCGGCCATATAAGCTGCATGACGGCTTGAAGGTGAACCAAGGATTAGTTGTCACAAACAGCGAGGGCTGCCCCCAGAAAGAATACGTCCAAGTTGAAGTTAACTCTAAACCAGTCCAACAGGAGCGAGTACCTCAACATTTTGAAAGCATCACCAGCTACAGGTCTGATTACGTCACCCATATGTTGCAGCCCAGGACACGCTGGGAGAAGCCAGTGTGCCAAACCAACAAAGGCCTGCCATTAGAGCATGGAGCGCCCTCAGGGCCGAACGTGGCCAGGGACATAAACCACAAACTTTTTGACAAAGCCAGTGAATTCTCTGAGCAATTCAAGACCTGGTCCCTTGAAACAAAGTTCCACGGCCAAGGCAAAGCCGAAGAATCCAGTCCACAAGCAGATCATAACAAGTTCCTCTCCACAACGCATGCGGACTACAAGGCACACAAGTGCCAGCGCACCAAACCAGTCCTGCCACCTATGCATACCATTAGGAAAAGCATGAAGCCCTTTCAGGGAACGACTACCATGAAGGAGGATTACAAAGCATGGGACACACCGCGACGCACCCCTATAGTCCACAAAGAGGAGCTGGACTGGCCCACGAAAACTACCTTTTCAGTGTGCATACCTAAGCCTGCCGAGCACTGCAAAACAAACCAAAAGCCTTTTAGCAGTCATCCCAAATCGAGTGAGACTGCGGTCTGTGATTCCAGCTGCAATGCCACACAGAAACCTCAACATCCTGCTGAGAATGGCACAATTTCCAGCTTTACATGCATCTCCACTGGGCCTGAAGAATCCAGGAGATACTGGACCACCTCCTTAGAGAGAGGAGTGACTTGGCCCGACAGTGACACACGTAAGGAGCCATCTGAGACACACCAAATAATCAGCTGCGTGGTTTCTAGCAGAAACTAATGTTTGCTGGAGCCCAGGCTGATGACGAGATGTGGCGCTGCCACACGCCACGTCAGGCCATTCCTACCTTTACACCAATAAAAGCCATAAATGGAAGTGAGATTATGTAATGGCGGCTATTTTTATTCTGCTAAGCATCTCACTGATGCTCCCCAGCACAGCTCATTTTGAGTGTTATGTAATCTACTAAGTTAGACAGCAAAAAAAAATTCACACAAACTTCATATGAAGCATGAGCGTGATTATAAATACCAACAACCTTCACTGTAATGATCAAATAATGACATTTTATTAAAAAAAAACAAAAAAGGCAAACATCTTCAAAAAGGTAATTCCAAGACTTGACTGGGAGAACTTTCTATTTAAATCATATTTACATTATATACAGAATGATTTTTTTGATTTTTTTTAAAAAGTCAATTTTATCAAAAATGTTGCCAAAATGTCTATATGCATAGCAGCAAACCACGTTATCTTGGGGGCTCCAGTGCAAACAAAAAAAAATAAGGGGACATTATAACATTTGTTCAGGCCTGCATTCAGTTCTCTTCCAGCTGATTATGCATCAACAACAACAGCCCCCTTCAAGTCACTTAGTCTACATAATTAAACTTGTCAAAAACTAGCTTCAGCAGCTCTCAGTCATCTTGGAAACGGATGTGCTTAGTGGCCTCCCTGGCCCGGGCGAGGATGATTTTTTCGGCTTTGGATATGAGCTGAAGTGTGGCAAGAAAATAAGAAATTAGATGTGATAGAAAATAAACAAACAGGGGAGGCTCTGCTTTAACTCTAGTGATGGTATCATGTGACTGTGTGTGTGTTAATATCCCAAAATTATTCCAGGTATTAGTCCGTTTTCAAAAGTGGATTAGAATCAGGATAAGCTGCTTACAAAACATGTATCTAAATTCAATATCCCAAATGCCACATTATTTAGATTTCTCATAATTTTGCCAAGAGCTGTAACAACTTACTGTAAACAGCCTCTTGTTTACATACTGGAAATGTTTAAATAATGTGAAAGGGTAATCTCACCTTCTCTGTGCCCCGCTTCTTTTCCCTCGGACGATTCAGCTTGACTTGGCGGTCCACTAGGATCTTGTGCCAGTACCTTTGTTCATTGTCACCTTTAAAAAAAAAAAAAGACATTGAATAAAGAATAATTATGTTCCATCATGATCTCAATCAACCAATCTTTTTAAACCTTAAAGCGGTTAATTTTAAATGAGAAACCTTTTGAGAAACAATGAACTTGAGACAAGCTGATGGGCGCTGTCCCAATAATAATCCTCTCCTCTACTGGAGAAGATTAGAGGAGAGGTGTAGCTTAGGCACAAATAATTCTAACTTGTAATAAGGACATGGGAATTTATACCTGAGAGAATCTCAAGGTTCCAGCTGTGCTCTTTCTGTATCTCCGCTCTCACGTCGCTAACGGCTTTTGCTTCCTCTGGGGTGTGAAAGCGGATGTAACCTTCGGCATCTCCTTCCAAGATGTCGATGTACGCCACTGGTGATATTTTGCACAGAGCATCCTGCACAAAATAACCCACAGACACACAGCACAGATAAAATTTTAATAATAATGTTAGGTGTCTATGTGCCAGTAAAAAAATGATTATATTATTACATGGTGCACCTGACAAAGTGATTGACCTTAAGAATGTTGAATGAGATTTAATTGTTAACTTTACTTTGAATGAGGAAATAGAC
>JAPMOB010244182.1:0-13688 GCA_029875015.1 Lepomis gibbosus | reverse complement strand
GAATGTTTCAGAAACCCGAATCCTGACCTTAACCCGACCATAACCCGAATATTGACAGCATGTAAACGTAGTCACTGTTAACTATCGAGTATATTTTTCCCAAAATAAGGTCCCATGGGGCGGAAAATACTTAGGATCTCAATACTCACTAGAGCACTATATGTGGGTTCATCCGCCTCTAAAAATAGTCCCCAACAAACACTGTTTCTGTCTGTTTGTTTGATAAAAATCCTTTGAACAATGAAGCCATATTAGTGAGGTGGTTTGTACATGTTGCTTCTAATAAGACGATCATGTTACTGTGTGTCTGCTGGAAGTTGGCTTTGCTTTTATGGGGGTCTCTGCCCTTTAGTTAAAAATCAAGTAGTCACTCTCAGAGCTGGTTTTGACATCCTGGTGTGTTTCCAGGGACACTGAGCAGCATGGCGGTTTGCCTGCAGGTTGTGGGTCTGCTTCTGGGCGTGGTGTCCTGGTGTCTCCAGTCCAGCTGTACCTCCTCTCAGGCGTGGAAGGTGAGGAGTCAAGCGGAGTCGATCAGCACCAGTCAATGGCTGCATGAAGGTCTGTGGATGAGCTGCGCTGCCAACTCGATGGGGTCCCTCCAGTGCAGCAAGTTCAAGACGGTGCTTGGACTACCCGGTGAGGGCTCACTGCTCAGTCATAAACCCCACAGGAAATAATTAGACTCTCTGTTAAACATGTGTTTTTTACGTCCTGATGCGTGCTGGTCTCCAGCTTACCTTCAGGCCTGCAGGGCTCTGATGATCCTGTCCCTGCTGGTCGGCCTGGCTTCCATCATCGTCTCTGTGCTGGGACTCAAGTGCACCAAGATCGGCAGAACCTCAGAGTACGTCAAAGACCAGATCGCCCTGACGGGGGGAATCCTGTTCATCCTGTCCGGTATGTGAACTGAACTGGTTTTACAGTTTTTACAGTACAAAAAATAGACATTTTAAGATAACATTATCCAAATGTTGTAGCAGCTGCTGTGTCCCTGTATGTCTTCTTCCTGAACATATTGGCCGTCTTTTCAGGTTTGTTCACGCTGATCGCAGTCTCCTGGTACACTGCCAGAGTCATCCAGGAGTTCAACGACCCGCTTTATGGAGGAGCCAGGTCAGTCTCGCACTTAACACCTCGTCTACAGTGTAGTGTTTGAACTCCTGCTGATAACGCTGTGATTGATGCTGCTGCAGGTTCGAGCTGGGTACAGGTCTGTATCTGGGCTGGGCGGCCTCCTGTCTGGCCATACTGGGAGGATCTATGCTCTGCTGCTCCTGCAGGAAGACTATTCCCGTCAACCCTGCAAGGTAAACCCACCTCACAGCTGTGCCTCCTACTACGTGTAGTACTGGTGTTTGTCCACCGGAGGGCGCCGTCACCAACACACAATATTTCCTTACACCACTGACCCAGAGAGTGCTGGATTCTGGTCTATGATTCTGATGGGCTGTGGTCAGCATCCTGTTCAGTGTTAATGTATAGACCAGACCTGCAGAAATCCTGAACCTGAATCCAACATTCATGAGTCACTTCTAAAAAACAAAGAGATCCGATCCGAAAGGGACGCCGAGACCATCAGTTGTGTCCTTAAATAGAAGTTAGACCCAGTCCTTCAAAGACGTCTTCTCTCTAGCTGATTGCTTTTCGTCACATTCTCCAGTTAAACTTTTTTTCTTATCAGATCAATAATTTAATAATATAAGTATCAGCTCAGTCTTAATATCAGCACGTAATAGATTTTAAAGGACTGGGATTGGGGCCGCAAAAACCTGGAGTCATGTTGCAAGATTTAGTCTCTCCGCTCGAAAACAGATGGACTGGAGACTGGATTTTGTGTTTTTTGTTTTTGGGTATAAACTAGATAGCTCTCGTTCTCTCCTCCAGGCAGTTTTCTTACAACTTCTCCACAACGGGCCGAGGACCGAACATCTACCGAGCAGCTCCGGCTTCCGACGGCAGCAGCTCCAAAGCTTACGTCTAAACCTCCCCACCACCGCTGCCGAGAGCCGAGCACAGCAGGATCACAATCTAATTCATGATCATGTTGCATTTTAAAGAATCCCCTGAACTTTTTTTATCGCAGAATTAAACGTGTGTTTTTTAACTAAAGGAATTTTATTGCAAAGATTAATTAATTTATGCCCAAGTCTTTTATGTACAATTCATTGTCCAGAGTTCAAAACTTTCCGAACCATCCTGGCTGCTTTAACTGAGGATTATCTGTTTGTGAACTGTTTTTATTTTGACATGTTGTAAATAAATGTTTCCCAAATCTGTAGGCGCTTTCACAAGGTTTTATTTCCCGGGAGAATTGTGCTCTGTATGAAAGGAACATTGGTAATAACAGAGATGGAACGGGGTCTGTGTGAAAAGCCACAGCCGGCATGCCGGTGATGCTGCCGCCGGTTCGGGAAAGCCGGATCGAACAAACGGGATGAATTAGCGAATGTGACATGTTAGCGGATATTCTTTTCGCTTTTATTGCGGGTATCTCTGTATGAAAGCAGCTTGTCTGGGTGTTTTCCTCTCCGGCTTCAGAAGCCATCAGACCACAAAGCAGCCCTCTCCTCAGTAAAGACGTCTGAGAGGTATCCAAGGAGGGTTAAAGTCGAGGGCAACTGGACAGGCTGAAGATACGCGACGATGTTTTTAAGGTAAAGGTCTTCAAGTATCTTGAGTCAGTCCAGTTACATTTTTTTAAACTTACGTGAATAACTCAAGCAGGATTTGACTGAGGACCTTCACAGACATGTCTGAGGTGTTTGGCCATGTTAGTCAGTCTTAGAGAACTATATTTACGGATGAGCATCGCTAATAATTAGGAAAGGAAGATTTATCCAGAGGATTGTGTGGGTATGGCGAGGCTTTCAGCACACAACTCATCAAACTCAACACGTAATCAAATACAAGAAAACTTCAGTTATCACCCATAAAGTCTGTTCACATTTTCATCTGAGCTGAAGATGAGAGACTGAAGCCACGGCAAGGAAGGGTTTCTCTGTTTCCTGGTTCTGTGTGCTTGTGGTTTGTTTCCTGGTCTGTCCCGGTCTGGCCACAGTGCCTCGTGTCCGGGATCTACAATCTGGTCCTGCTGCCGGAGAGTAAGGACGGGGAGAGCTGCTGGCTGAATTGCTTTGCAGAGCCTGAGTGCCACATGGCCGGACCGCTCGCAGGCCCAGATCAGCGTCTGCTGGTCAACTGCCTGAACCAGAACCGACACTCATACCCCCGAGATTCCAGTGTGGAGATCAGGGTTTATGTTGGAGCACCACTGGCAAAATGGTAAGATGCATTCATATATTCTATATTATTTTGTTTACAGCTGCAAAGAGAAAATCATCTAAGACAAACTATCGAATGACTAGAGACGAAAATCAGAATCCTTTCAAATCCTTATTTAATTATTTAGTAGTAAAAAAAAGAAGTCCTGTTTCCCCCAGTATCAAATCTAAACTACAGAGACTGAGCTGAAAGGGTGTCGGGCTTTCAGCTAAAACTCATTTCCCCCCTTTTCTCCTCATCGGGGGGGCTTCAGCTGCACAAGGCAAGTTTATTTGTACAGCACCTCTCAACAACAAGGCAGAGTGCTTTATATAAGAATGAAAATCAATATGACAAGAAACACAAGGAAACATAAAACAAGAGTATTTACAAAAAGCAAAATGAGCTAAATACATTAAAACAGATTGGACAGTGCAAGGTCGGACTAAATTGTCCCAAATTGAGTTTAATAAAATAAAACGGCAAACAGTAACGTTTTGTGCCCAGATTTAAAAAATCTGAGCGTTAAAGCAGACCTTCTCCTTAGCTAGAGAGCAATCAGATGAGTTTTGCTCTGCTGCAGGTCACAGAATCTGGTCTGCTGCTGCTGCTGTCAGATCAAAATGAATTTCCAGTCCTATATTGTAGTTCTGTGACTCATGTATGGCAGCTTTGCATGATTCAGAGTTCAAAAAAATTTCTGTCTCATACTGGCTCTTCACGTAGGCCTTCATTTCAGCCTCTGTCTGAAACAAGCTATAGATATTCCTGTCTCTTTAAGCCCCCCCACCCCCGCCTCTCAAAGGCCACTGTCTACTGATTGGCCAAGACCTGAAGCATGTTACCAGGCTGTTGTTGTTGCTGGGCGGAACAGGCAGACTGAGTGTTGCTGTGGGAGCAAATGCCCATATATGGAACAGCAGCTCTGTCTGGCTCCGTGTGTCCTATTACGGAGCCGTTGGTAGAAAGAGCAGTTTAAAGCAGAGCGTTCAGAACAGGAGGAAACCTGATAAATACTTCAACCTCATTTTTTTAAACTTTGGCCGTGTTTAACATGAACATCCAACATTATAACATTGTAGATAAGTTATAAAATATGGAAAAAGCATAATAGGTCTCCTTTAAAGGGAATTTTAAGAGAGGGCATTTTTGAATATTCTCAGTTGTTTTTGAACAGCTACAGTTAATTAGCATAAAACAAGTTTGAAGTGACTGGTAGAGACTTTTTGTTTCCCGTTTGTTCAAACCACTAACAGCCCTGTGTCCAAAAGTTGGTTCAGATACAGGTGAGACTTAAGTGTCCAGTTTAACAGATCCCTTTTTTTTAAATAAGTTTACCAGGGTTATATTCTCAGGAAGGCTTCTCTCTTGTACACTGGAGATGTTTTTATTAGGGAACCCAGAGGATTATGAATGCTTTAGGAAAATCCAACTTGTTTCTGATGATAAAACCTGATTGCTGCTAAATCTTTCTTCTCCACAGATCTCAAGAGAGGAACATATGAAGTAGCTGAGGAGGAGAGATGTAAGAACAAACCTACATTCATTGCAAAGAATGGCTTAATGTTTAAAACCATTTTTTTCATGCTTTCTAAAAAAACTAACTCACTACAGTAGTAACCCAGTGTTACTTCCAAGGCCAGTTGAAACATGTTATCAGCTAACACCATAAGCATTAGGGAGTAGAAAAATTATTTTCTCTATGTGCCTCGTGAGAACTAAAGATTGACAGGTTAGTAGCAGGAACTCTGGGCGGGGCTAAGCAAATGGTCAATTATATTTACCTTCAAACAGAATAGCTTTAAGAAAAATGAAATTAAATCGAAGGTGAGAAGGTCCGTGCTAAGTCTGGTGCCGACCGGACTTGGGGCTTCGGAGGAGCTAATTAAAATCGGTTTCTCAGTTTTCACGATGTAGCAAAACAAAAGTCTAGGCAGAAATGGGCGTGGCCTATACCATGACATTCAGCGGGATCCCCTGAACACGTGGACATAAAGTTTTAGATATGCACCTTTGTATGCAGGAGTTTCAAGCCCAACGTGTTGACCTTGCTTATAGCGCCACCTAGAGGTGAAAGTGTGCAATTGTTTTCGCCTGCGGTTGCTGCGGTGACCTGGACCTACCCAATGAGATTTGCGTCTGAGGCACGGTATCAGTTTTCTTTACGGAAGAATAATAACAGAAACCATAACGATTACAACAGGGTTCCCTAAAAAATACATGTACATTGAAAATAGATCAATACATTCAGGCAAAAATAATTACATCAAGAAATCAGTCAATTAATTAATGCAAGAAGAAATAAAGAAAGAAAGAAATTTATTTACATATAAAATTATTTATTAGGTTTGGGCCACCATGCAGATTTTCTTTACTGTAACTTTTCTTTCTAACTCTGTAACAATGTGATAATGGACGATACTAATAATACTAATACGCCACAGAAAAAACTCTTCAACCCCTGAAATTAAAGCATTAATGAAAAAAAGGGAAGTGAAAGTGCTGTAAAAGACTAAACCCAGCGAAAAAATGATTTAACATTTTAACTTTTGAGCACAAACAAATGCATGTTGGTCATATTTCAAACAGACACTTGATGATGATTCGTCTTCTTTTATTTTTTATGTCCAATACAGGAAAAGCCTCCCGGGCCGTGAGAGAGCAGAGCTGCAGGTTTTATATGACCACGAAATCCATCATCACATTTTAATGGAGGGAAATTGTATACAGGCTGCGCCCAGAGAGACACTTTACATGGAGGGCAAAGAGACTTTAAGATAAATATATGAAATGTAAAACCCAGAGGCGGAAACTTGTTACTGTCATGGGAACTTAAAGAAACTCCGTCTGAGCAGCTGAGGCAAGAAAAAGGTTCAGCAGCAAAAATAACATAAATACTATAAGAGTCTGAAGAGTTCTGGGGTTTTATTTATGTGAATGTGACATTTTGCTAAAGAAAAATGTTTATAACATATTTCTACTTTGTTCTGAGCTGCAGAAATCAGAAACATCAAACAGCACTTAACATAGTCGTACTTTTTCAGTTCCTTCCCAAACTTAGTGTTTGGTTGTTCCACAATCACGTCCACAGAAAGAGACTAAAGAACATATTTTTCCTGCTATTGTGTCATTCAAAGATGAAGGACAAGCAGAAAGAATAAAAGCTCCGTACTTGTGTAGCGCCTTTCTAGTCTTTTCGACCAATCGAAGCGCTTTTACACTACTTCACGTTCACCATTCACACACTGAGCCTAAGTGCTCAAACAGAAACTAACATTCACACACTGGCAGAACAATTCAGGGTTCAGAGTCTTGCCCACTTTGACACGCAGCCTAGGGCACCGGGCCGCCAACCTTCCAATTAACGGCCAACCCGCTCTGCCTCCTGAGCCACAGCCGTGGTTTAGATTTACCCCTCAACAACACGGGGCGCAGGAGGAAGAAGAGTTCAGGCTTTAAATCCCTGTGAACAGTTCAAGCTGCTGGTCGGCGGCCATGTTTGTTTTGGTACAAGTTGTTGGGTCAACTTTTTTAGCTGAGAAACTGAATGGACGCCCCGATCCATGTGGCGACTGTAATCACCTGGCGCGCCGCCGGTACGCACGCCACTGTTTGTCTTCTGTGTGTCCCTACATGCAGCGACCAGCTCACTGCAGCAGAGAGAGAGAGCACAGACGCTGCTGCAGTGCCTTTGAGCCAGGCAGCAAACCACCAGGGGGCGCTGCTGCGTTGGTGCCGGCGACCCGACCAATCATTAAGTCCAGGGTGTGTGTTTGTGTGTGTGTTTGTGTGTGTGCTGGGGGTCGGTAGGGGGAGGAAGAGGAAAAGATGACCATTTCCTGCTGCGGCTAGAAAATAAAACAAACAGGAAGGCAGAGCTCCCAGAGCTCAACGAGCAGCGAGAGGAGACCAGTAGAAAACCAGTAGAGTCAGAGCAGAACCCAGTAGGACCCTTCTAACACAGAACCTGCAGCAGAACCACCTGGGAGGGAGAGGACAAAACCAGGACTGCGACTGAGCAGCAACCGGGTCCGGAGATGTGACGGCCCTGAAGCCAAGTCCCGGATTATTACTGACTTCCACACGAACAGAAAGAAAAAGGTAAGCTGCTGCTTCTTTAGTTTGAAAGAGTCCGACGGATTAAACAGACAAGACAAGTGAGGAAAGAATAATTTGGTTGTTTTAAATTTGGAAGCGCAGCTCAGACGCTGGTTTGGTTCAGGTGGAGCTGCTTCATTACAGAGAAGAAGAAAACTCAGGCGAGCAGAGCAGAGTTCATCCCCAGAGGAGCAACAACACATCAGAAGTGAAAACACAGAACATATGTGAGTACTGGTGTTACGGCTAAATCAGATCCAGCCGGTGGTCCCGGCCTACACGCGTCCGAGACCGATGTGGTTCTGTAATCGTCCACTCGACGTCACCGGCCTGTAAATCCACCGGTCTGCTCCTGGTCCAACAGCTAACAGCTTACAAGCCTGAGAGAGCCTCAAGAACAAACCTGGATCTAACAGCCCGTCCTGCACCTGCAACATCAAACTTAAAGAACTTGGTCACTTATAGTACTGCAACTGTTCAAAAACTCTGCGTCTCACGTAGAAAAAGAAAACCATGAGCCGAATATTTAAGCTAAGTTGCCTCAAACAACTAAGCAGAGGTGAACTTTACCAGCGAGGTCGGCTGGTCGAGCCGACGTCACCTTGTTCTCTTGACCTGTGATTCTGCCGCAGACCTCGATCACCTCGGTTCAAAGACCGAGAGGAGCCAGAGACGGACAGAGAGACGGGTCTTTCAGCGGCGAGGTTCACCAGCTTCCTGTGACAAAAAAAGGCGCTGCTGGCTTTTATGACAGAGCAACGAAGGTGCCCAAGACTTTGTGTGACTCAGGGATTTCTAGATCCTGCAGACAGGATTCAAGTGACGACGTCTTCTTGACACAATTTAGAAAAATAATTTGACTTCTCAAACGCTCTGACTGTGGCGGTCGGTCGTGTCCAGGATGTGCAGGAGAGGAGACAGCGGCTTGGTTTAATAAAGTTAAGTTTCATTAAGAGCTGACTGACCTGGTTTTGCTCCAGACACAACAAACAAACACAAAATGAACGGAGCAGGTCACCAAATCAGGAGAAGTATTGATTTAATATCGAGTTAATAAACAAGACACATTAATCAAACCTGATGATTCCCAGTTTAACAGAATCAATATTTAATTAAAAATAAAGAAACATGTAGGAAACGTTGATCTGCTGACACTGATTTATTATTATGTTGTTGTCTTCTTATATTAGGTTTGTGGACAGACAGCAGGAGCTGAACAGATTCACAACATGAAGTATAACGTAGCCGTACAAAGTTTGGTGGAGTGCATAGGTGTCATTTACACCGGGGACGCTTTTTGACAGCATTTGTAAGAAAACCTCAAGAAAGGTTTATTTGGAAACATGCAATGTAAATATAGAAGAAATAAATGTGGACTGCCAAAAAAGAGTAATTTAAGATACTAATTATTGGATTATATTCAGTTATATTTTAAATTTTGAACCTGGATTTTGAGATATTTCCACAAAAATTTGGAAATGAAGTGACCCCTCAGCTCAGCTACTGTGACGTCCTGCACGGTGCGTTCAGGTACCTGCTGTGTGTGTGTTGACAGATTAATGCAGCCCCAGTGCACGCTGGGAGGAAGTAATTATGATGTAAATGTTGCAGTCAGACCCCACTTCCTGTTTTAGGACACTAACGCCCAGTCTCATCTGAGAGAACGTAATGACTCTATTTATATTCACAGTTAATACTCTCCTGAAAATACATCAGATGTGAGTCAGAAATCTTCCAGTAAAGCTCCGAGCTCGTCGTAGTAAAGATGCAAACACAGCAGGAGGTCATATTCTGCTTTTTTTCTTCCCTTTATTGGGTTAAATATCTTTTCTGTGGATGTTATAATTCTGCAAAGTGAAGAAGCCCAAAGGGAGTTCAAATCTCCTACAGAAAACTGTGCTCCTGAACTGAACACAGCTGGATTGTAGTCCAGCCTTCAGTAACCCCTCTGCAGCACCATGTGACTCAGCATGATGCTCGCCTAACGGCTAATGTGGCAGATAACGTTAGAGCCCCTCCAGGCTGTCAGAGGACTGAAGCTGTTGCTGTGATGTGGAGACAGAGCTCAGCTAAAACTTTCTGAAAGATAAATGTGCTTACAGATTAATAACCCACCACTCTTTTTATTGAACTTATGTGACTTACGTAAGTTACGCAGTTAACATAGTTATTTTAACCCAAACCAGGATCTTCTCCTCAACTTAACCGAGTACTTTTGTCGCCTAAAATAACCAAACTGCAACGTTTCACAACTTTAATAACGTGCCGTTTCAAAATGGCGATCTTTTGAAACGCTAACGTTTTATTTTGAAACTCTAACCAGATGTTGCATATTTATTGTTGCTAAGCGTTGCTAACTTGACTACGGAGCCCTAAACGTCTAAAAGTGACGCCAAAGGGCTTTGACCAAGCGTCAATACGGGTCGGGAGGGAGAATGTGTTGGATTTATACATCTGTGTTGAATCTACGATGGCGCGTTCTTTCCCAAAAATGTAACTACACATCGCGGCGACACAGACTGCAAGAACTGTGTTTGGTCTGCAGTGAATGCTCTGTGCTTTGACTTCAGTTTTACTAGTGAAATCAGCCGCTGTAACGCCGAACGCTCACAGTTTATGAGCATCGAAACCTGCGATATGACTCGTTTCACCATCAGAGTTTGATCCATTCAGTTAATAACGTTTGAAAAGTCTGGAAGAGCCACACGATTATTATTTTACCCCCATTCAAGCTGCGTGGGGCTAAACAGGAAGTCTCGGCCGGCAGAAGTGAACTCAGCGGACGCTTGGCGGTGGACTTGCAGAACGAAACAGACACCAGTGCACAAGAATAAATGCGCGGCTCGACCAGACGCAGACGTATGAATCGGGCTTGAAGCGGTTTTGTTTTGGATCACACGACCCTGCTTTATCAGGACCCGCCCTACTCTGCTTCTGATTGGCTAGTAGTCCTTACCCAGGTACTGCACATGTGAAGCTCCCAACAAAGATTGAATAGAAGTGAGATGTATCACTCCATAGTTAAAACGGAGCGTTCAACACAGGGTGAAAAGAGGAGCTGCAGTCTGACAGAAATATGTGAACCTGTTCTGGGACGACCTCTAAATAAGATTATGAACCTGAAAATCAGCAGAACACCGCCTCTTTAAAAGGCACAATAATGATTTCTCTTTTCCTGCACATTCACAGTTTGTGTTTCGTTTCTGACTCTGAGCCGCCTGCATGTGAAACCAGCGACTGCAGCAAAATAAAAGCCTCACTCAGACTTCTGAGCGAGTCGACTTCTCTTTCTGTGACCCACTGACCGGACCAAACCTCAAACCCTATTTTACTGCGCGCTGACTCAGCTACATGCAACTTTCTCTCAACACTTTCACAACACAAAGTTTCCAATAAACAAATTATTGAAACTCTTTTTTTTAAGGTTTGTAAGTAAAGAGATGCAGTTTCTCCAACAACCGAACCTCAGCAGAGAGCAGAGAAGGCTTTGTACAGATTAAACTGTCCCTTTTTACAATCAACAGTTTTAGCGTTGGTTTCATACACAACATGAATTTTAAAATCTCCTAATGTGACTTTGACTGCCGGACTACTCGCCAAGAGTCAATAAGGCAAATAAACACAACCCTCCGTTCCTACAGCTGTATGAACCCAAGAATTTGCTCATTTTGCTGTGATTTAGTTGCAATAAATGAATCAAAGTGATGCTGAAATTACTTATTTTCCTTCCTAAGCTTCAACGTCCTCGCTGATTTTTTTCCCAGCTGAGTCTGTATAAACTTTAAGCTCTGCAGCCTCCGTAACAACAGAAACACGAGGGCTCGCTGCTGAGATAAATCTATGATTTAAAACCAATTATTACAAGTAAAAAGTTATTAAACATTAACAGTGATCTGAAACGATTTGTACCGTTTCTACAGTAAGTCTCTGAAACGTTAGAGCCTATAATTGAATGAAGTTTCACATTTCCAAAATGTTTTTGTTCATAATTCTCTAAATCTCTTTGTTGTTTCTGTTGTTTCTTTAGACCGTCTTTCTTCACAGAGGGGAAACCATCTTTGTTTAGTTTAAGTCGACCCGTTCTAACTCCCCGAGTGGTCGCACATGGACGCATGCTCATGGTTTGTAACGCACTGGGCGTCCCTACAGCGTCATAGTTTAACGCAGTGGGGGGGTGGGGCCTGTAGCATCCGTTCTTGTGCGCTCTTCAGATTAAAATGTTAAACGTCGGTTCATTCTGTCGTTCTGTCTCATAAGCTCTGAAAACCCTAGAATGTGCAGCAGGGGTTAAAACGATACAGGCGTGTCGACGTTCACCTTCATCAGCCTGAAACGAGAGATTTACAACATGTTGTCCTGAATTACATTCACATTTATTCATTTAGCTGAAGCTTTTATCCAAAGCGACTTAGGCCCCGTGTCCACCAAAGCGTTTTTTATTAGCTGAAAACGCCCAGCAGGGAGCGCTAGCGGGCGTTTTTGAGGCACTCCTTCCTCCTGCTTTGGTTGCTATGATTAAAATTTGTTGCAAGTCGTTCTACCTGATTTTACTGGATGTAAAAATGTCAACAGAGAGTACAGTCCTCTCTCTGTGTGAAGAGAAGGCTGAAGCAGAGAGAGAGGACGGACTCGCCGGATGTGGGTAAAAAGTGACAGTGACGAGCGCAGCGTTTTTCCCAAAGCTGAACATTTTTCAAGTCTCTGCGACCGGGAATAAAACGCTCAGCGCCCGGGCCGGAAAAGGCCCCGTGTCCACCAAAGTGTTTTTTTGCTGGCTGAAAACGCCACCTGCTGTTGCCTTTTGGAGGCGCAGTGTTTTTTTCGAGAAGCTGTGGTTGCTATGATACATAATTTCCGTGGAGGCGATGTGCTGCAAGTAGAGCAGCCTACTTAATTTACTGAATGTAAAAATGTCAGCACAAAGTATGTAGGCCTGCTCGCTCTGCATGAAAAGACGGCTGAAACATGACTACAGACTTTTCCGTACGCGGGTTCATGAGATTTTGCGGCCGAGGAAACACCTCGGCGAGTAGGCCCATTGTTTCGTTCAAGATCAAATGTGCTCGGTGGTGGTGTTTGTCCCGCCCCTCCTGCACCGTTATTGGACGGCTTCTCAGAGTTGAACGTTTTTCAACTCTCGGCGACTGAAAAAAAACGCTCAGCGCCTCATCACGCTCCTGCCGTTTTTACCAGCTTGGAAAAACGCGGCGCTCCCATTGCAATGAATTGAACAAAGACGCCGGCGTCAGACAAGAACACTTTAGTGGACACGGGGCCTTACAGCTGCTTCACATGTCCGAGGTCGCACGGCTCTGGAGCAACGAGGGGTTAAGTGTCTCGCTCAGGGACACAGAGTTAATGTCTTTCTGTTGGACGGTGAGATGAAGGGTGGAGCTGTGTGTCACCGCAGAACTCCAGCGTCCTGATCTGGGATCAGAGAAGGGGGGCAGGTGAGACCTCTACATGTCCTCTGTGATTTAATGGACCTGATGACCTCTGTGAGTCGTACAGGCAGCCATGTTGGTCTCTCACCGCTGTCAGAGCTAAACAGCCAGTCAGTTCCTGAAACAGACGGTAACTTGATGTGTGTCAGTTAAACAAAGGTGCTGAAGTCAGGTGAGCTCACATCATCAAACTGGCTTCAGAAAACACTGGTTCAGATGCACGTGAATGGCCGTCAGTGACTCAGAGCGACGGGGTTAGTGTGTGCGTGGTCTGTATTGTGTGTGTCGATCAGCTGACCGATGACTCCCGGCTGCAGGAATCCACTCGCGTTGTAATAACGTCCCCGTTGAGTGAAAAGTGACAGATTCTTCTCTGCGTGGGGAAATGAAACAGAACAAGTTTGACATTGAAAATTCAAAAGTGAGGGTGCGACTTTAACCAGACCTGGACCCAGAGGGGACCCTGTGTTGGTACGAGGCCATGAAGCGCACTCGGGTGTCCACTTACAGAACATAACGGACTCAGAGGCGGTCTGTGCAGGTGCTGCTGCAAATGTTCAGAGATTCTAAAACACTGCTGAAACAGTTTAAATTAAAAGTTTGAGTCATTTGTTCATTTTTGAACCTGCAGCCTTCACACAGCAGGACTGGCAGCGTGTTCCTCTGGCTTCTTTATACATCTTGTCTACTAATGCATCATTCAAGAAAACTTTATTGTCCTTCATACTATACAAGGAGAAGTTAGCAAAAGCACAAATGTTACATCCAGCTAACGAAGGATTTGAGAAATAATTCACCCGACGCTTTTACCCAAAGTGATTTACAACTAAATGTCAGAGGTCACCGGCCTCTGGAGTTACTTAAAGAGCTGGTATTCTGCTT
>JAPMOB010244179.1:0-33680 GCA_029875015.1 Lepomis gibbosus | reverse complement strand
CGTGCTTACTGAAAGTGGGATTGTAAAACATTATGGTGATGTGCAAATTAGAAACAGCCAGAAAAAGATCAGCTGCTCTATCACACATCCAGGCAAACACACACAAAAGTGCACCCGCACACACCGGCAGACACACACAGCGCTCCGCTTTGCCAAGTCCGCCAGCTGTTTCTTGGCAACGGCTGTTTTTCATACATTAGCAGACCGATACAGAGGATATATCTTGTCAGATGGCGACACAGAACAGACGTTCTCATCATGATCGTAAAGAATCAAAATTATTGATTCCCCTCCGGCTCCTTAGCTCGTTGTGGTTTGTTTCTCATCCCATTTTCTTCAGCTATTGCTTCTTTTTATAAGTGGTCATTTAACATTTATAGGTGCTATAGGAAAAAAAAAAACCCTGACCCCTCCCTTCTAAATGGAATCCATTTGTTATGGTGGGAATTTCCAGCATGACATTTTGTTCACTTCTGTCATAAATACCTTAATTATGAAGGAAAGAAAAAAAACCCACCTATTTTATATCGTGACCAACTCCAGGCCGGCTTTGAATGATAAAACTTTGTTTGGTGAAAACCATCAAATACTTGTGGCTCGTCTGAAATATCTTTGTTCCAGACAAAGACTTATTCTTTTATCAGTTCTCTTAGAGACTATGTTTAAAAATTAGTTGCACACCGTATGAGAGTAGGAGTTTGGTTTGGGACACTGAATTGAAGCCATATGTAATAATGTGTCTATTATAACCATTTAAGCTCACTGGCCACTTTATTAGGTACACCTGGCTAGTACCAGGTTTGGCTAAAGGGGGTCCTTTTGCGTTCAGAACTGTCTTTGAGATTATTTTAGCTTTTTGACATGGTGCATTATCCTGCTGGAAGTAGCCATTAGAAGATGGGTACACTGTGGTTATAAAGGGACGGACATGGTCAGCAACAATAGGCTGTCACCTTTAAACGGTGCTCAATTGGTACTAAGGGGCCCAAAGTGTGCCAAGAAAATTTTCCCCCACACCGTTACACCGCCAACAGCCTGAGCCGCTGATCCGAGGCAGGATGGATCCACGCTTTCATGTTGTTTACGGCCAATCCTGACTCTATCTGAATGTTGCAGCTGAAAACGGGACTCATCAGACCAGGCAACGTTTTTCCAATCTTCTATTGTCCAGATTTGGCGAGCCTGTGTGAACTGTAGCCTCAGTTTCCTGTTCTTAGCTGCCAGGAGCAGGAGGCACCTGGTGTGGTCTTCTGCCGCTGTAGCCCACCTGCTTCAAGGTTGGACGTGTTGCGCGTTCAGAGATGGTGTTCTGCATACTTTGGTTGTAACGAGTGGTTATTAGAGTTACTGTTGCCTTTCTGTCATCTCGATGCTCATTCTCCTCTGACCTCTGACATCAACAAGGCTTTCTCATCCACTCAACTGCCTCTCACTGGATATTTTCTCTTTTTTGGACCATTCTCTGTGAACCCTAGAGATGGTTGTGTGTGTAAATCCCAGTAGATCAGCAGTTTCTAATTCTCAGCCCAGCCTGTCTGGCAACAACAACCGTGCTACATTCAGAGTCACTTAAATCCCCTTTCTTCCCCATTCTGATACTCGGTTTGAACTTGACCACGTCTACATGCCTAAATGCATTTAGGTGCTGCCATGTGATTGGCTGATTAGCTATTTGTGTTAACAAGCAATTGAACAGGCGTACCTTAGAGGTCCAGGAAGCACAGTAATGTCCCCAATAATGTACTTATGTAGACCAACACCATGATTCTTCCTTCCTTTAAAGCCAAATTCAGATATATTTGGATACTTGAGGGCAGCAGAACTCCAAAACTAAATTACTATAATAACAATGACAATAGATTTTATTTGTAAGTACTACAAGGTAAAATCAAACAAGTAAGGTGAAAACATTAATACAAATACAGATGACAGACTACAAAAAGTGAACATAAATCAAAACTGCTAAAAATGAATGTTTTAAGCCCTTTTTTAAAAGTCTCAGTAGCCCGAGGTAATTTGAGCTCAAAGCTAAGATCTCTACGGAGGCACAACACTTGATTATCTGGCTGTTTGGGTCAGCTTCATCCAAACCATAAACCAGTGCTAACTGTGGGTGGTCCACTATTATCTGTAGTACCTCAGAGTGTTTCACAGAAGTGGTTAGTCATGTACACTTTGCACAAGAGCTGACATCACCTATTACATCCGCCAGCACGCAGAAAGATACCTGGGAAAACAGCCTATGCATAACAGCTGTTGTCTTCGCGCCCAGTGCCAGAGCTCAGCCTGTCCTTCTCAACTCCCCATGTCCCTGCAGAGATGTTGATGCTGTGCTGTAAACATCCTTCTGCCCTCACAGGATGTTCGGCGCCCCATACTCCACGTTCCGCTCAGTGGTATTCGGATGTCCATTAGGCTGGTGAGGGCCTAAAACACCATTATACCGCATTCTATAGCAGGAAACAGGCGTAACTAGAGAGGAGATAGCCATGAGAATTGATGAAGTCCCAACATGCAGTAGCACTAACAATCAATGTGTGAACTGCACTGAACTGTGTGTGCTGTATTTGCGCTGTGTCTCTGGTATTGTTCTCCATGTTGCCAGTTCTACTTCCCTCCAAGACATATAGCGGTACATTTAGTGCATATTGCAAATAAAGTGACCCTGATTCTTGAAGCAGTTTGTCTTTTAAGGGGGAACATTTTCTATCATCCACCAGTATAACTAGAAAAAAAAAGGATGCCCTTGAAAACATTGCAAATACTAATCAAAATGATCTCTTTCACCAAAAGCCAGGAAAAACTCAAGTTATATTACACGCTTTCTGATGCTTCAAGCAGCATCTGGTGAGAAGGCAAAAACAAACTGCAATGTTTGCTTGATTCTGTTATCAGTGTTTGAAAGCCAAACAGAAACTGGTCACTGGGGTACGCGTGCTGGGCTCGCTGTATAAACAAGAGACGAAAAAATACCCAGTACGGGAAATAGAGGCCTTGTGCCTTTGGGATCTGATATCAAATGACCTGCAGTGGGAATCAGGGAACCTTTGGTTCATATTCCAAGCACAGTTAGATTTATATAAGCATTTAAATATATCAATGCATAATCATGCAGACTGCACCTCCAGTAGCATTCTTATCTTGATTTCTTAAATAAGATATCGAAATATAATTTAAAAAATCTTTTACATCGGGTCATTGTTAAAGGGATTTAACATGGAATGACTTGTAGAGAGGGCTTTCAGGATGAAACATGGCGTAAAATCAAACATTCCCCGTCACAACACTCCTGATGGTTTGGTGACACTGCTATCAGTTCGGCAAGGTTTGCTAGTCTTCTGTCATTAATGTTATTGCTGTTTACTGGAGGACACAGCCTATACTGCACTTAAAAACAGAATTTTGTATTTCAACAAAGGATCAAATAATCTGTTTCTTTCCATTTTTCAATTAAAAGCAGTAGAGCTAGAGCAGTAATAAGTAGATATAGCAAAAAGATATAATGGTAACTATAAAAGCAAGAAAATACAGTAAAAAGCGTTACAACCAGGGCTTGACATTAACACCCGCCAACCTCGCGGGTGGATTTCGGCCGTGGCGGTTGTGGCACAGTTACTCCCACTAGCGACTTTTGTTAAAAAATTGTAGTCTTGTCAAAAGGCATAATAACAAACAAACTGCAATATGAAACTATGACACTACAACTCCCATGAGTACTACCTGCACATTGTGTTTGCTCATTAGTGAAGCCTATTGTCTTGCACGCTACTGACGAACGACACAAGTTTCTAGCGTAAAGAAGAGATTAAACTCGCAGATTGGCCGTCGGACTCGTCTGGCCTGCCGTTAATTATCAACTTAGCCAGCGGCAGCGATGACAAAGCGAGCTTTTTTAATAGCAGGTGAATCCACACAACAGGCGCGTCTCATGTTTCTGGTGAATTTTGTTTTTAGTTTAGTTTTCATCTAATTTATGTGTTTATTTAGCTGCTATTTAATGTGTTTATCTTTATATACTATTTTTTCTTTACACACAACCTTATCAGAGCTAATGATAATATTAGTACATTTTAGCACGCCAATTTAAGCGCGCCATAGTCAACTGTAATCGTATAAAACGTAATTTCCCCAAAACAAAAATGTGGCTAGTAAAACCACTAGCCACATTGGCTAGTGAGCAAAAAAGTTCATGTCAAGCCCTTGTTACATTTTAAAGTTAACATTTTGCAGGCGCTGACAAAAATCAAAGCAAGGTTTTGAATAGTTTGGTGTAATACGCATTGTTGTGACTTTAAACGCAGAAACAATTCAGCTGAATGCAGGGTATCATCTTGCTTATTAGCTCATTGGTCTAAACTAGGTTTGAGGTCATTTTGAAACAGTGTCACTGTTACATAGTTGGTTCCCCAGAGATGACTGAGAAGTTGATTTATCATTGTAAAATGTCCTTATGCAGATGCATCCCAGTCACAATGAAATTAAGAAACAAGATGGGATGGTATTCCAGATCGGACGGGCGCCAGAACAGAGAGCCTGATCACCCACAGTGCAGAGCTTAGTCCAGGGGAGAAGGAGGCGGTAAATATCAATATCAACGCCGGCCTTAAAAAGCCATTATCGGTTGGGCTGTAAAAAACAGTGACAGCCTTCACACTGAGCCGTTCAGTAGCCGGGAAACTGTCCAATATCTGAGGTCTAAAGCTGGTGAATGAGTGGAAGGGGAATAATATCTTGGCCAGTTCAGCTGGAACATGGGTTGCTGATGGAGGTCATCTTCTAACCAAGGCCAAGCATGACCACAACATGCATGTGTTTGGAACATGAAACTGCTAAAAGATGTGACAAAAATTATTTGTATGTAAGAAAATGTATGATCAACTGGATACAACGATGCTGACGTAAGAATGTACACCACCCATTTGGCAGCATTGTAATATCCTCCCACTGAGCTGTTTCAACATCCTCTGTGTATGTGTGCTGCGTCCCATCATGTGGGCTTCAATGTCGGCCTAATGTTGGAAACAGAAGTCTTCTAAACCTCTATGAACCACAGGGTGCGATAAGCATGCAATGGGACCTGGCAGCGCATGTAAAAGCAGCAGCTGGTAGCTCCAGCACTTTGGTTTTTCATCTGTTTTTATACTTTATAACTGAAACATGTTTTACATATGACAGAAGTACAGTCATTGGAAAAGAAGGCTGGGGGTTCTCGATTCAAGAGCAGCAGACCTTCTACCCAGCCCGAAGAACTGGACCAGGCACAGCGGGTACGGCGATAGCCCACAGGCGAGGAAAGAGAGCTGGGATAGGAGCCATGTTGGCACAGTTTGGGCTTAAGGCTGCTACTGAAGGTCTGATCTGGATAAAGTAAGACTCAAGCTGGCCAAGCAACAGAAATCAGAGACTGTTTTGTCCACATCTTTACAGACACCTGCTCATCAACATCCCGGATCAAGCACCTGGCAGGCAGTACGTGTTCCGAGTCGACAGAGCGCAAGACAAGGCAAGATGAGGGGAGGCGAACTCTGTGTTTTACATCAGTGATGCTCGGTGCTCAAACACAGTCAAACTAATATAAGAAAAGTTTGCAAGGTCTGCAGATGGTCTCGAATGCAACAACTCGTGTTCTGACAGACGGAATCACCTAAATACACGTTTGTAACTCCGCGTTGGCCTCCTGTTCAGGTTAGAGCAGATTTTAAGCTTCTGCTGCTAATGGACAAAATAGTGAACGGCCGTGCACCATTTTATCTTTGTGAATTCTTCCGTCCCTACACGGTTGCTGCACTCTCGGGGGACACGTTTTCTGACTGTACCTAAGGTTAGGTACGGTAACGGTTGGTGAGCGAGCCTTTTCGTTTCGTGCTCCAACATTACAGAACAGTCTTGCAGCAGATTTTAGACTGGCACGTTCGATTGTGGTTTTTAAATCAAGGCTCAGGACTTACTTATTCACTGCTGCTTATTTCTGATATCTCTGTATAAGTTTTATGTTTCTGTTTGTACTTAAAAGCACTTTTTTCCTGTAAAGAACTTTCTCTCTATAAGCTATAAGATGTATTATTACCATCTGCAAATTAAAATGTTAGCATATACAAATGTATATAAATAACTGGAGCATTTATTGTTTGATTTTATTCATTTTATATGTCACTATATTTTAATTAATCATCTGTTAAGATCTGTGTGTGTCTCATGAAGGGACTACAAACTACCTTGTACCTTGCATGGGATCAAATGTGACCAGACTAACACTGATGACGTGACGATGACGCTCACAAGCCCAGTTTCGCTTTACATGCAGCACGTGCAACGTGTGTCTCAGGTCTGTGTCTTTCACGGCTGGGCTTATGTTACCATAACAACATTTGTGCAGGTGTTAGCCCAACACATCACCACAAACTAATAAGCAGGACAATACCCTGCATCCAGCTGAACTGACTCTGCATACACATGTTTGCATTTATGCAGATAACAGAAAACTATTCATAACCTCGCTTGGATTATTTCAGCGCCTGCAGAATGTTTAACTTTATAGTGCCTTGTAGTTCTTGGCTTCTAATGATTTTTTTCTGTATTTTCTTTTATATTTATTAAAATTTATAGTTACAGCATTTATAGTTACCTATTGTCCAGGGGTGGGAATCACCAGAGGCCCCACGATACGATATTATCACGATATTTATGTTGCAATTCGATTTCATTGCGATTTTAAATATATTGAGATATATTGCAATTTATTATTAGATCAATAAAGTCAAACTTTGTCAACATCTGTTAATCTAAAAAGGTCAATTTCTCAGCAGCAGACAAAACAAAACAGATGCATGGAATGAAATTACTCATGAAAATGGCCCAAGCACTTACGCAGATAGCTTCAACCCTGACCCCCATGTCCCAGAAACTGAAAACTGTTCAAGTGACTCATTAATTTCTTGAGGTTTACTGTAAGCTTATTCTCCACTGGGAGCGAAGCGGCTGTATCAACAAAATGATGATTAATTGCTGTCAAAATTGTAATTCTGTGTAAAATAGCAAAAAACAAGTACTTACGAGAAACATTTTAATTTAGATTAGAACGGAAGAAAACTGAATAACCTCTTATTTTGCACAAACATGTCAGTTCTCGATTGTGCTTAAACTCACATGCCCAGTGTCTCTTGCGAACAGCTATAGGTTTTTCTTAGAATTGTCTTTTTCACAGACCCTCGTCTATCCACTCCGTCCAACTGTCAGCTCTCATTGAGCCTCATTCATCAACGGATCTTAAGAACAAATTTCTTCTTAAAACCTAGCACAGGTTTCCTTTATTCTGAGAGACAGGACAGTGGATAGCAGTACGAAACAGGGGAATGATAGGGGGCGACACACAGCAAAGGGCCGCAGGCTGGACTCAGCTTTGTGCGTGGGGTTGGTGTCTAACCACGCTCTTTTCATGACGATTCTGGCATTCACCACTGTTCTTGTTTGTGATTTGTTCCTTGGTAAGAACAGAATCTACAGCCTACTTAAGAAACAGGAGGAGAACCACTAAAGAGCTACTCTCAGAGCCCCCTCTCTAAATCAGGAAGACCAAACATAGTAGGTGGACATTTCCCATGGGATCAGCTGTACATTTGTATAATCTTTCCCATGTGACTGAAAAAAAGAAAGTCTCAGTTTTAACAGGAAAGTTCAACATCTCAGCCGCTGATGTTACCAAGCCCTGGACATGAGAGCAGACCTCATGCAACCCTCCAAGTTGTCAAGGGCACCACCAGATGTCAGGAAAAACAATAACAATCCCACACAGATGTGAGGGAGGAGTCATTCGTTGCATGAAAAGACCTCCTCAACTTTCAATCCCCCCGCTCCAACTGATGCACGCAACACTCTTTGCATTAACATGGCAAGAGGGAGCTTGTGTTGCAGTGGTCACAACAAGTGCAGTCAACAGGCCAGATGCCGAAGTATTCGTGTCATTGCACTGACGCCCCTTGTTGCCAGCATGCCAGCGTTCTCATGGCGAGCACATGGATCTACTTAAAACTGTGGTGCTGAAATTGGGAAAAGACTGCATTCTTATACAAATGTAGCTAAGGAGGAAAAGAGAAAGCGCAGGCTCATACTGGCACTAAATGCATTTTTTGATGATGTCAGATATTAGATATACACAAATTCACCCTTGAGGCTGTATGGTTAAAGGACAGAAGATGCGGCCCAGTATCCCAAGGAATCCTGAATATTGAATGATTCTGTCACACACGATCTTCTTCCACTGCCAACGTTCAGTGCTAGTGCAGAATATAGTGTGGCCTTTTTAAAGCAAGGCAGATAACAGTGTGGAGTGTGAATTGGTGGATGTATTGTGTCAGATGGTGCACTAGTCCCTTTATGAACCAATCATTAACGTGAGATCTGTTAAGTCTTTCTCTAATCTTCATCTTACTCTAGTTTCTAAGCACAGTGCATTGTATTGTAGAGTTAATAATTTACAGTAAGTGGAATTGACATATTATCACCTTAAGGGGATGTTGGGGTTCACTTGTTAACAAACAGCTACCAATTTCCACATCCAGCAGACCAGAGCAACAATGGCACACTGAAAAAAATCATAGACCCATTTAGTTATGTCAACTTACTTCTTCTTTTCAACTCAAATAGCTCAGACAAGTTTTGGATTTTGAACTTAACTTTATGAGTTTTAGAAAGTTAAACTTGCATTAATTTATTGTGTTGACTATTTGACATTTTTGTCATGTTGATTGAACTTTCGTATGTAAGTTATCAGTTGAATAAAAAGGCAAGAGTGCAAGGATCGGAGCAAGAGAAAAAAAATGCCTAGGTGCTGCATCTTTTGAGTTTGAGAAAAAAATATAATCAACTAATTATTAGGGTTTAGCGAGTACTTGGTTAAAACAAGTATCCGGTACAGATACTTTTCATAGTCTATCTGAGTATCATCAGATTAAAATCAGTATCTGTTTTGTTATAAACTATAAATATAGGAACCTTTAAAAAATCAAAATCATTGCTCTGAAGCTCAATTCTGAGGCTGTTCTGTTAATAGTTTTCTAATAAATATAGCAAGTTCTGATACAAATTTAAGGTTAATTAACTGCCAGTTAATCCCGCCCACTTATAGATTAAGCCCCGCCCATTCTGAGTACAGATACAGAAAATTTAATTTGTTGAACAGATACAGAAAGAGATGGTGGTGTTCTTGCTTACCCTTGCTAATTATACACTGCAGATAAGTCATATATTCAAATTCCAACCAAAATATAGACACTTCTCTGCTAACTAGTGGAACACCAGTGGAAAAGGTTCCTGACAATGGTCTTAAGAGCCTTTCATAAAGGGTCTGTTGTTTCTTGTTATTTTGAACTTTGACTGTGGTGAGCATAGCACCAACAAACTGTCTTGCCCTGTCGCAAGTCATCGAAGATAATAGCACAGCAGTGCTGTTGTTGTGGTCTGTGTTCAAGGCCCTGTACAGACGTAAACTGTGTATTGTCTGCTTCCTAGCAGAAGGGAGTTACAAACTAAATTTCATTTTACAACCTGTTTTAATGTGACAAATAAATCTACCTTGTACATTGTAAAGTATATTGGCAACATTTTACAGTGAGAACTTAGTCCATGAAAACTTCCTGCCAAGTTTGGTAACAATTAAATCAACACTGTGTGAGAAAAAAGTGGTTTGAAATTGTTCAAAGCAGCTGAAAACCCATCAGAGAGGACATGTGAAGGTCATGTATGTCCTACGGGATGTGGTTTCTCATCCTCATTACCACACACAGTATTTACAAGCTGAGTAAAAATAAAACAAAACTGCACTTTGAAGCATCCATAAAAAAAAAGACTGTAACACAGGTGAGTCATACTGTGCTGAGTGTCAAGTATGTGTGAGCTAAAAAATAAGGTCTAACAGTTTAATGCATGTTTTGAAAACATCACATGAAGCAGCTAACATGCCAAAAAGTTAGTGTCTAAACTCTACAGTAGGTACGTGAGTCACAAAAACATCCAGAGCTATTTCATGTCCTGTGGGGATCAGTCTGAAAACCTGCCATACACAGCAACACTATCACAGAGGAACCAGTCACAGCTCACTGATGGACACACACGCCCTGTTATTGTCAATCAATATGACTGCTTAATATCACAAACTATGCCCTCAAAACTGAGCACAGAATTTAATTACCACCTGCTGCACGAACTGTTGCATCAGGATTCCTAATGCTAATCAAAAGGAGCCCCTGTTAAGCCAAATTATTGACTCATTCCTTCTTTTTCATCTTTCATTTTCACTCACCTAACAGAGTAAGGCTACCTTAAAGAAACAGTCTGAAATTTTGGAAAAATGGAATTATTCGCTTTCTAGCCCAGACTTAAATGAGAGGATTAACACATCTCTCAAACTACAGTAAAAATGTAGCTGAAGCCAATAGCCAGTTAGCTTAGCTTAAGCAAAAGACCATAAACTCATCAGGAAAGTGTTTACTGAGGGAATAAATCAGCTGAGAAGTAGAAACATTTTAACATTATTTTTAATGGAACCGGACTTCTTTTTGCTACCAGTGGACTCGCCCCCTGCTGGCCGTTAGAGAGAATGCAGGTTTAAGTTCAGTCTGCATGGTTTTATTTTCAGACCCGGAGGTTGCCGCTTGATTAAAGTTAGAGAAATAACATTTGACAACCACTTGTTACATAACTTTAACTCTGGATTGGACAACGGTGCGCGCCAAGAGCTGCAAAACAACTGCAGGATGTTGAGTTTCTGATTTATTTATTTTTTAATACTAATGTTTAGTGGGCCAGTTAGTTGCTAGTTCAACTGTCCCATCATTACTTTTTACTGGCCCCGGGCCATCAGGCCACCATTATTGTAGAGTCCTGCATCAGTAACAGGCCCATTTTCTGCAAAGAACATAGTTTTGATACATTGCGTACATTTTGCTGATGATACTTTAGTATTTAAGTAAGTACCTTTACTTGTAATGGAGTATTTTTACACTGTGGTATTTGTACATCGCTCTGCCTCGCTCAGATCAAAGGTAACAAAATCTGCTGACCAGAACCTCTAAAGCTCACTCATAAACAGATTATATCTAGTTGTTAAATCCATACAAAACCAAAGTTCAAAAATGACAATTTGCTATAGTTCAGCATATAATTCTCTATAAAGCCTCAGCTTCATGTTTTTACTCTTTGTCCTTTGTATGGATTAAACACATGAGATGTAACAAGTTACAAGGTGCTGTTATGCAGATCTTTTTTTAATGTACCTTTGGACAGAGCAAGGCTATGCTAAGCTAACTGTCTCCTGGCTATAGGCAACCTGCATATTTACCATACAAACATGAAAGTGGTATTAATCTTCTTATCAAACACTGATGAGCAACAGCCATGTCATTAGTTGCTTAAAAGATAACATTTCCCCTCTTCATCTGAAATTAGTTTCAATACCACACGACCATTATTTAAACATGACCAAAGAAAATAAACCATCACAAACACCGTGGTCATTTATAAGGTTTAAGAGTACTTGAGGTCTTACCATAGAAAATGATCCCATTCCAGAGGCCTCTAGTCTACGCAAAGGAAAAAATAGCACAAATACCTTGATAAAAATACACTGGTTAAAAATAAACCAGGGTCCGTCATACATTGCACCTGCATAGCGGCTAGCAATTCTCTTTGGTGTTAATGTAAATGTTTTGATGCAGCGTAACTATAGTGCTTCTAGGATGTGATTAAAATAGCCTAACCTACGGAGTATCTGCTCACTGCTGAACCTGAAGCATACAGTGCAGTCTGGTGGGAAAGTGTGGCTAATTCCACCAATTCTTTCCACTACATGAAGCCATATTTTCACAGGTCACTTGATTTCCCTTGTCAAATGCATTAAGTGCTGTGGTTCACACAATAGCTTAAGCCTTCTCAGCAGGGTATTTGTTCCTTTCAGTGAGATATTTCTGCATCCTAACAGGCTGTTGCTATTCTCAGATTTTAGTTTCATGGCCATATTTGTTATTAAACTGGCATACTGTCGGAAGGGGATTTTCAGGCCATGAATTGCCCTGAGAGTTTAAATGGGTGTTTACGTGTTCTTTCAGATTTCATTTGGGGAGAGGGAAATGGCTCTACATATCAGTAGATTTCATCAACAGCGCTTCAGCTCAATTAACAGCTGTTTTTCTTCTGCTCGTGGAAACAATATAAACCCGGAAAGATGCCCTTTGGGATCTCTCTGCAAGCTAGTCAAGCACCACTCGCTAATCCTCCCTATGTTCAGTGTCATTCCATCTATCCAAACATTTCAAAAGCTCTGCAAACACATTCTGTGTAAGCGAAAGGAATTCTCAAATTTCCAAGACATATGTGACAAACTTTGCTACAGACATTGACCACAGCCTCAAAAAAACAACATATATGGTAGCAGTAAGATAGTTAGAGTGCTGTGGTTTGTCAACTCAAGCAATGACAAAAATGTTTTACAAATTACAAATAAGTTGGGATAGAGATTTTTTTTTGTTCTTCTTTGAACGGTCTGATTACATCTCTTTAAGAACACTGGAGTCCAGACAACAAAAACAGTGCGTCTTCCAACACTGGTGAAAGTGGTTCCCTACTGTTGTTGCCGCAGCAAAAATAGCCCTGGAACTGAAGACGGCACCAAGGAAGCCAAGGAATATCCTCCATGTGCTTTCTGTGGGCCATAGACTTGACCTCCAAGGTAGCTCTTAATGTCCTTACTAACAGGCTTAAGTTACTCAGTATGCCTCGCATTTGTGTAACAAACACATGAGTGAGCTGCTTTGAAAATAGAGTAAACAGATCTTAAATCTAAAATACTGTTAAATAAGAAAAAATGGGAAAACGGATGATAGCAACCACCAATGCCACCACTCACAGCAGCGGGATTCTTTGTAGCCAATGGAAAAGGCTGATTTCACGGCAAAAACTGAGCTCTCAAAAACAAGAAAAAAAGCATTAAAACGGGGGAAATGTTACTTAAAATAAGCAAAATTATCTGCCAACAGAACAAGAATATTTCACTTGCTATTTAAGGCCAAAAATTTTCTAAGATGAGAAAAACCAGTTACTGTTGTAACTCCAGTCCTGTTAGTACGTACGTAGCCCTTGCGTAGCTTGCGGGTGGGATTGTGGGAAGCAAATGGAGACACAAAGTAAACAAACTTGCGCTTTAACCTACAAGCCACAGAAAGGAGGTGTTTCATCACTTTCTTCTTTATAGGTATATGTTTGTTATGTTTAGCATGCTGCAACGCATTAGCTATTAGCTAACTAGCCTGCAAACGGACATTAGCATTAGTATGTGATCTTGTTTGTAAGACAGGAATTTGCATGAACACTGAAAAATGTGATTGAAAGAGTTCTTGTCTACCATGTACATGTGATATAACGCAAAAAATGTTTTAACTGGCTGTTCTTAACTCATAAAGACGGGAAAGTAATTGGTTTTCCAGATTTCGTTAATGCAAATATAACCTTTGTATCCACTGAACAATAACACATTGAGGAACAGGAGCTCTATTTTAGCTCTTGTACTGACTTCAACGGTGTAAATGAGAAGACATTTAATTTACACAAGCGGATATGTATGCTGTAGATACATATAGTTCCAATGACATTAGCGCACAAAATAAACATGATGGTACGTGTTGCAAGCTTCAGAATTTGCAAAAATGTGATGTTTGCTACCTAAAATAACAAGAGAGTATAGAGAGTATTCAGGTCATGCTATGAGTTGTGATGATGACCAGTATAAAGAGCATGGACAATAATAATCTGTGCTTTTCAAGAGAGAAAAAGTAATTTGGAGCATTTATTAAACTTGGAATCCAATTAACTGCAATAATATGGAGAAGTTTTAGGCACAGCTTTTGGCAGCCTGAGTTTGAAAATAATAGTAGTCACATTTTCACAGTGGGGTAAATGAGCTAAACGGAGATCCAACAGAAACGTCTGCTGCAGACAATTGCTCATAGCAGCAGAAAATGCAGGGTGAAAGAGAGGCTGGAAAGGGAGCTTTTGCATTACAGCTTGGCATTTAAATGATTGAATGTAATTGTGTTACAAACATTTTAAAAAGGTGCTTCAGATTAGAGTCCTCCTCTATATCTTGCCAGCAGAAAGAATTCAAAGAATGACAACTATACAGTGCTGAGGTTCACCTTTGGAAGACAAACAGACACAAAGAGCTTCCCGGGGACCATTTCCTCTATTCTGTATGCCAGAAGCCCCCTCCCACACAATAAATCTGGAAGCATATGTCACTGACGGTTTGTTTAGCTCACACAAACATGGAACACCCTTAGAAACCGCACAGCCTCTTTCCACTGCCCTCTCTCCACCACAAAGCACTACAGCTCATCCTGCCAACCACTGCAGGGCTCCCCAGATGCTGCTCCTGAAGACGTTAGCCCGTGACAGGTCTCACCAGCCACCTTGTGTGCTGAAATTAGGTTGGAGAGGGGGGAAAAAAATGACCCTCCATAATGTATGAGCGGAAAAATTGCCTCAAAAGGTTTCACATCCCTGAAACTGAATCCAGAACCTAAGGGGAGCACTTTGAGACCGGTGCATATGTACATCATTGTGCTTTTGTGTAACACGATAACTTCAGCCTGGGGTAAGCACACAAGAAAAACACATTTTGTATACTTGGGCTGATGATTTGATCTGAGCTGCCACACAATGAAGGTTCAACTTCAATGAGTTTGACGGACAGTAAAAGATGCTGGAAGAAAATGAAACTGGTGGTCGCATCCCTTAATAAATACCTATGAGAGCTCTTACAGTGTCCACAACAAGGCCGGGGAACATAGGAGGTAAATCAATACGATGCAGGCTGCAGAAGCACAGTGTGCCCTGATGATTTATGAGGGGTTAAGTTTCATGAGAATTGTTATTACTCTTCTGAATCAGGTGTCCTTTTGCACTCATCAGAGTCGGTTTCCAGCAGCGCCCCTCACAATAGCATCAGTTACACACACATCCAGTAATCACTGCAAAATTGCCTTACAGTCATCACCACAGCATCACAACAACGGCTCCAAAATGGTGAGTAGAATGAAAGAAGCCACCGCTTAGCTGCAGAGAAGTGATCCTAAATTAGGGCTGCACGATATGGGAAAAAAACTGACATTTTCTGCGATATATTAAATGCGATATGAAAAACACATTATTTTAATTGCTCTAAAGGAATTAGGGGGGGGTGATTTGGTAGGGGAAAATGCATAGGAAAGAAGAAATCATTTTTTTCACTCTGAATACTTTGAGTGCAAACTATCCTTTGAGTTTTAACGCAGTAAACATATTTTAAACAAAAGGATAAAAATAAAGGAGCAGCTGTACACCAGCCCACTGAGTGCTTTTCAAAAGTTGCTTTTCTTTTTGCACCCAAATCCACTGAGTGGTTTTCTCCTCACTTATGTTCAAGGCCCATTTTGTTGATAAACTGATCAAGAACAGCAAGTTCGCTGTGCATGCAGATCCTGCTTGTCACTCACTAGCAACAAACTGTATCCAAGAACCCTTAAATCGGGGTAAATTATGTTCCATCAGACAGACCTCTCTTGTAGATTAGTCAAGAAAAAATGAGAACTGCGTGAACTTGTATCAAGCAGCACAAAAGTTGAGGTGGTTAAGTTAATTTGACTCGCTTGACGCAGCATTGTTCTGCGATGTGACTGTCCCTCATGGGCAGATTGCGACGAAGATGCTGAAACGATATATTGTGCAGCCCTGTCCTAAACCCAACCCCGATGTACCACAGAGCTGCTGTATGACAGTGTGAATGAGATTCTACTGGCACAATCTAAATGCCATTCCTGTAAGAACAGATCCACCATACCATGGAGATCGCAAGGGCTTTAGGAACTATGCTGCCAAGAGCTTTGTCTGCTCCACATTTAGTGGCTGTTTCTGGTCTCGGACAGTAAACACTCAGCGTGATAGTTGGGGGGTCGAACTTGACAGGTTGCAAGAAATCCCCACTGCACAATCAGTTCATGCATAGTGTAGGCCCCGGCCCCCAGAAAATCAAACCCCACCCACACAGTTCTGATGAAGCACAAATTTTAGATTTTTAAGAGTTAAACTTGTTTTTTGTTTTTCGTGTTTTTACAAAATTTTAACTTCAGTGTTTATTTATTTAGTTGTAAACATTTCATAATTTTAAGAAAAACCTTTTGAAACCAAGTTTGCAGTCACATTTTAATGGCCCAACAATTTTTCTTTTGAAAACAATATACCCTGATCTAAGTGGTTTTAGTTTCTCAAACTATACATAGCCTGTTTTTTGTTCCTGTTTCAAGGCACAGATACACTGTGTGTGAGTGTGTGTAACTATAGGTTATTTCTTGCCCGGTTTTAAACATGTAAAACTATTTGAAATTAAATTTAAAGACACAGCAGCATATTAAAACAGCACATACACCTTGCTAAACTGATTTTTTTTTTACATAATCAGCTTTGATAATTGCTAATATTTTCTTATTTACCATCAACTTGACAGAGTAGAATTTAAACTGTATGCCGTCCACTTCATAACTGCAAAACCCACGAGAAATCTGCAGTATTGCTTGCAGCAGCAGAATTCTCTCATGTTTGACAGAAACCAATCCACAAACTTGGCAATGAAGAACAAATATGCTTGGGAGTTGCTTCTGCTCCTCCACCTACAGTGGCTGCATCTTTCCTCAGCGCAGTATACTCTGCCAATGGTGACATGTCATAATATCCTCCTCCTACACGTTATCATCATCACCCTCACCATCATTCACCAACGTCTTCCTTTCCGTTTTCACTGACCAGCCCACAAACTTCCAGCATGTCCAAATCTGCTGCTTATGTAACCATGCAGATGATTTAGCAACCAGTGACCGCCGCTTGCATCGAAGCCTCAGCGCTGAATGGAGCTTGCCTTCCAGCTGAATCAATCTGAAAAGCCTGCGTGCATGTCATCCCTTCCTATAGGCCAAGTTTAAAAGTGATTTTTTGTATCTATAGAACGGATGTCAAGTCTGGTAGGTTGTGCATGAGCAATCCGTGGCTGTGCAGTCAACCATAGCTGAGTCAGCTTGCAAACCGACATAAAAAAAAGATCCTTGGAGTTTTTAGCCTATACAGTGGGCTACCAACAATGTTCACCTAAGCTGTGCCTTTAGAAAATGCAGCGTAGTTACATTCCCTTTAAACGCTTTTACGCAACACCATAAAGCATGCAAAGACTAAACTCTCAATACCTCACATCGAAAACAAAAGCGTCTGAATATCTCATGAGCAGGCCTACATATATACATATAGGTTTAACCATGTTCACATCCATCTTTTTGACAGAAGCACAATGCAGATTAACTGGACCCACTCATACCGGTGACCCGACGTTTATGGATCGAGAAAATTTACACATTCTGTTAATTAACTCTGCAATCCGCGCAGATACAGCTGAGATGACCTCGATTTAAACACACATCGCTGAACAAAACGCATTGTCAACTCTGCATTAATTCTACTCGACATCACCGCAGCTCCAATCGCCCAGAAAACACAGCAAACATCGCGCACCGCACACGATTCACACATCATTTCAGCGCGTCCTACCGGAGAGTAAAAATCCAACAGCAGCGCAGGAGGTTTAAACTGGAATAAACTCTCACGGCGGTCCCTCAAGTGTGTTCTGTCTCCGGCACGGCGCAGTTGAGAGCTCCGAACGCGGCGGACCTCCGGCGATCAATGAGCGCAGCTGAAGCGGCTGTCAGGTTGACGTTGGAAGGCAACCCACTACTTCCTGTTACATCATCACACTGTAGCCTACAGCTGAGGACCTGGGAGCCGAGGCAGGGATGGGTTACCGCTGAACTCCCACAAAGTGCAGTGTGGTCTGTTAAAATTTGGCTCATGGACTCAAAGTCGCTTTGTCCTCCCCCGCATGCACACGCAACACGCACAGCTGGTAGGGATGCAGTGTCTTGCTCATTGGCACGTCAGCAGATAGACTCTTGGCTCTGGATCTTGTCATTTTTCCAGCTGACGACTTGAAGCTGCTGGACCACTCACCAGTTCTAATAGGTGGCAGGAAAGGCAGGGCCCCTTACTTTTAGAGCTATTGATATCTACACCCTTCAACTTAAACAACTAACAGACATAAATTAACAAACGTTTAACCATTTGGCTTTTATTTTTTATTAATGCTAAATGGGTTATTCCATAAATGCTGCCAGTAAAGCAAAAAACACAACATCATCAACCAATAATACAGTTGTTGGCAGATATGGAGCAACATTAACATTCACTCTCCTCTCACCTCTGTTTTGGTCTCCACCAACTCCTGAGGGAAATATCTTGCTGACTGTTCAGCAGCTAGTCGCTAAACCATGTTTATTAGAGTTAGACGGGGTTAAACAGTAAAGTTAAACTGTAAAACCTGTAAAACCAAAACAATGAGCTGAAAGACACTCAAAGAGCCTATACTCTTTAGAGCCGAGGGGAACTGCGCAATCCTGTGATAATTTATAATTCTCTATGGCTTTGTCACCATAGTGACACCTTTCACATTACACAAGGACGTGATGTTAATATGAAATATTGTATTGACTTGTGCAGCTCTAACTGTTCTAACTACATTTTATTTTCTAACCTAATGATCTAAATGCTCTGGCAAAGCTTTGTCCAAACTGCCATGAATTACAAACTGAATCATTTATGTTTTGCATTTATTTACTGGACAAAAGTCCTTTAAATAAAATTTAAAAAACACTCAAAGAAATCTCGAAAATACTGGAATCAGCTTTTCACTGGTAACTACGGCCACAAAGAGAGGCCAAACAATGTTGCTCAACACAGTTGGCTTTCATCCAGTGACTTTAAAATTTTAAATGGGATAAAAACTGAATTTGAATTGGTGACAGTTGTTGAGGCCATACATTGTTTTTGCTCTTCTGTATGGAAACTATGGGATCTCCTTTATAACACTATTTATTTATTTTACTATTAATCTTTTCCCTGTGAAACACTTGCACCTGTTAAAGACACATTTGAAATAAAACAGATACAACATGAGGAAAGATAAAAAGGTCGTTCAAATGTATTATACAGAACCTTACAGTCAGTAATTCATTACATGCAGTGCAGCCAGGAGAGACCAGTGCTGTCTCTGAAAACTTACTTTACACAACATTGCCTCCCTCTGGTTGTCCTTGGCAACAACACCAGCAGGGCTGCAGTAATGATTTATGAAAGTGCATAATAGTGATTAAAAAAAGAAAACACACATGTTCAGTTTAATACAGCAAAAATAAAGCAGTCGTTATTTTGTTCACATTGATTTATATCTGTGACCGCGTGTTCATCTTGATTAATGTGTGTGTTTCAGAACATTCTATATTATTGTTATTGTTGATCCAAGAATAAGGGTTGTCCACAAGTTTAATCTGCTAATGCTGCTGTCTGCATTGATTAACAGTAGTGGAGCTGTACCAGAACCATTGTAGAAAAGCATTAGTTATATACAGTGCAGATACGCAGGAGAAGCATTCATTTTGTTTTTGGACAAAAATCTTACTGCAGCTTTGGTGTCTCACAGAAAAAGTTACAGTGAAATCACATCGCTGTGATCCCAACAGAGCCTTGAAACTGTTAACAGGCTTCAGGTATCGTTTATACAAACGCACAGATAAAACAGAGCGTAAGTGCAGAGAGCTGCTATACTAGACATCTGCAAAACAAATGTGTTTTTTGTCAATGAGTTTTGAAACAATGTGGTTAATAATGAGACCTCTAAAGCTATTTCAGGTACACTGCAAAAGATTTTACTGCAGCACTACAAAACAATAGATATGAGTAAAGCTAAAAACAAAATATGCACATAAATACAGGCGGCTCCTCAGCAGTGCAGGATTTAATGTTCAGACTGAACGATGAACAAGGTTGTTGATGTTTTTCCTCTTTATCCGGATCATCTGTTGATGAGCTGCAACAGAACACAGTAACAATATTATGTCATTTTAATTTTGTGATTTTATATTAAAGATTTTCACCTACTCTTGGTCAACAGAAGGAAACACATTGTAAAGACTATACATGTGCTGTCTACAATAAAAAAAGTAATGAATTCAATTTGTATTTTAACACGCATTTATAAATAACATAATAAATTATTTATATAATAAATAAATAATCATACCGTTTCTTCTTCCAATGCATTTTCTAAAACAGATTTTCCGGGTTTTGAAGTTGTTCTCGTTTCCCCCGCAACCGCTGTAGGAAAACGGCACGCACCGCTTGGTCTTGGGGTTGTACGCAAACCTCTTCTCTTCACCGTGACATGTTCCGCCGTCCGCAGGACTGAAGCACAACTCTATGAATCACAGAAAATACAAATGTCTTAAATCGGGGCTGCAACTGACAAGTTATCGATCCGTCCTTCTTTAACAGTTAGTCTGGACCCAAACTGCTATTTATTGACATTTAAATGATATGTCATTATGTTTTGGATCGCTTGGATCCATTCCAGATCGAGTATAGACCAGAAAGGGGGCGGAGGATACCAAGATCCTGAAGCACCTGAAGACGAATGAAGCCTGTTTGCTTTTCATCAACATCTTCTTTGTTTTTAACTCCACATGGGTTCATATCCTCATCATATCCTCCTCCAGTCATGTGCACGCTGTCCTCTCTGATTCATTCTGCAGTTTTCTTCATGGTGGGGAACACAGCTGTAGGAAAGCTTGTGAGCAACCGTGAGTGTTCTTTCCCACAAAGGAATGACACTATGGACCAAACATTTAACTCATTTTTACTTTCTTTGTCGGGCTCAACAGGGGTTAATTGGAACAATTTAGAAATTGATTCATTGTGACAAAATGGTCAATAAATAATGATAGTGTTAATATTATTGATATAATCATTAGTAACAAATAAGATGTTATTGATTGATCAGTAATCAATGAACTGCCATCTGAGAAGAAGTGAACTCATTACAAATGTACCATTTCTCTGGGGCTTTAATACCCCCAGAGGGGGCACTTCACCTTTGTAGTTCAGAAAAACTACTGGAAAGGGTCGGTGAGAAAAGGTGAGGCAGGACAAATGGGACCAAACGCAATCCACTGTGGGAGCAATTATTAAATTAAAAGATTGCGACACTGTCTGTTGGCATCAGGAAGGAGAAAGAGCCATCATTTCTAACAGCGGAGGCGAGTTCTCCCGCTCAACCTTTCATCATCCTCGCACCAGTGAATGAATTTTTAGAAACAAAGTATTTCTCACTGTCTGAGGTGTGGACATTAGTGACAGCCTTTCATTAGGGCCTCCACAGGCCATGCATTTTGTGGAAGTGAATTGCACATGATATATATTAATGGTAGTGTGAGTGACTGATTGGTGTCAAAGAGACACTCTCTTGCAGTGCTTTCAGAAAGGTTTAAAGAACAAGGCAGACGTTATTTTACATTTTTTAGTTCAAACAAATTCTAAGAAGTGTTAAAACACCTGGAGCCTGGGTGTTATGCTGTCTGACTCAAAGTTACATGGTAGTTTTGAGCAAATTGCATGTTATATGGCACAGAGGAATAAGATATATCAGGCTTTGGATACACAATACTTTCTAGCGGCATCAATTTATTTCTGGTTTTAGTCTTTTTGCGGGATTTGCTGATGAAAAATTGCAGTATCGCTTAAAATACAGATCCAGTACAACATCAATGTTGAACCACAAAAAAAATCAGTACCCGGCGGTTGCAATCCAAGGAACAATGTCGTCCCTACAAACTCATATCAGTGTTAGCTGGAAACCCTGTTGTTTTATTATTAGCGTAAAACTTTGATTAATAGCCAGGCTTTTATTTGCTAAAATCACTGAATTGACCCTGTCTTTATTTGGGACAGACGTCCACATGGGACAGGCCTTGGATTCCTCTCGCACAAAACTGAAATAGGCAACTATGAAACAGTATATTTATTTCAAACAGAATGTGAATTGTGTAAAAATCATCCAACAATATCGAATACATGTCATTCATTTGATCTAGCTCTGACAAATGGCTTATGCGCTTTTATTTTGAAGGCAGCAATGTAAGGAGAACAACAACACAGAGCAGGATGAGAGAAGTGTGTCAGAAGTTAGCAGACAGAGAGCGACGGACTTCACAGGACAGGATTCACAACTTGGATTCATTTTTCTGAAAAGCTGTTTTGAGTCGGTGAACCCTCACAGACTGAAGGAAGAGAAATAATCAAGGAACGGGCACATTCAGCCTTAAGGAGCGCTTCAAAGGTAACAGGAGTTTGGCCTTTTTCCCCTTTCCTCTCTTGTACCATGCAGGTTAGACCGGCAAATCTATAAGAATTTGACTTGTTTCCCTTAAATGAACTGAACTTTTGAATTGTGGAGAATCTAACCGATCTAAGGAAGTGCAGCATGTTCATACTGACATATAGATCATACGTTTAAACATTAATATTTGTAGTAACGATCTGAGCAGCTTAGAAGCCGCTTAAGTAGGCGACCCCGCGGGGTTTAAGATTCTTTATGCATCTAAAGAACTTCTATAAAAACCAGACCAGGCGTTTAATTGGGACCTGCGTAGATTTGTCAAAATGTGTTCCCACACCAGGCCAGTAAACGTGGTAGGCGGTTATTTGTTACTCGGCTATTAATTGAAGTTTTAGGTATGTTCGTATATCTTAATCAGTTATTGATTGTTAACGTGTTCAACCGTCGCTTAAGGAAAATGCACCCTGGTAACAAAACATTACGACTCTAGAGATGTGATAATGTGTCGCACCAAACATTTGGTATCATGTCTCAAACAAGGAACACGGCAAATCACATTGTTGAAAAAAAAACAATGGTTTTCTTAATTCTTGTCATCATTTCAGTCTGTGTCGGACCTTGAATTTGTAAAGAAATATTTGCCAACAATCAATGTGTTGTCAAACCGCACAAATCCACAAAATGCTTCACTTCAAAGCACAACCATTTAAAATTCACCCAAGCAAACACAAACCTGCACAAGTGAGAAAACGTCAAACGCAAAAAAATGGTTCTAGATTAGTTCTGTAAATTAATATTTATAACAGTAGTAGCAGTATTAGGGTACAATATTTTTGTCCTACTGCCTGCAAAGCCAATCCCAACACATGGTGCTGCTTTAGTTTAGGAGTAGTTTATGTTCCTCTAGTTAGACGAAGGCCCTTACAGCTGCTCCCACTGACACTAAAGTGCACATCATCATATAGCCACAAGATGTCAGTCTTCAGTTTCAACAAAGCAACATGTGCTTGGTAGAACAACACCATACTCAAGATGTATGCCTATTCTATAATGCTCATATTCAAGCTATTGTGACTTTGAAATTCAAATGCTCCATTTCAGAGCAGTAGTGAAAAACAAATGTAATGTGTGCATGTATTACTGGCGTGATCATTCCTAAATACCATGCACTAAATCTGTCTAATCTAGGATCTGAATAACGTTCCTCCAAGGAGTTTTCCTCGATGCCGCCATTGTTTCTGAGAGACATTTCTGTCACATGCCGGAGATGACATCGTAACAACAGATTGATTAGGAGGCAGTACTGTTGAGGCTAACATCCTGAATCTTTCCCTCTCTGTATTTTCTGACAAGAGTGAAATTGGATTCTTAAAATTATAACTCTTTGAGTGAGATGTGGGAAGCAGGCGCCCTCCTGAACAAAAGAGCCTTTGGAACACGACAGCAGTGATATATGCTCCCTCACTCCTAATATACCAAAAACTAGTAAGTGGGAATGTGTGATAAGTGGGCTGTGGGGAGGAGACACTGATGCACTCTGTTTCTGCCCTTTGCCTTGCGCAACAGAAGCAATTTTGCAAGCTGTCTACCACCTATGCCTCACCACACCATGACATTTTATTTCATTCTAACACAGCAAAGGTATTGGCAGCGTAGACTTGTTTAATAAATGAACTGGATTTGCTCAAGTTGAGGTTTAAGCACGGTACAGAATTCACCGTCCTGGTTGCTACTCTGAGGACAGGATGATGATTTACTTACTATGTTAATTTACATCAAAAATATCATGTTGAAAGAAAAAAAAAGATTTAGTAGGAATGTATTTTCCTCACGGACCAAGCCACGCTGGCTGCACTGTAACACAACCAAATATGATGTTGTTATTCAGGCTGCTTTCTGTTTAGATAGAAAGCAAAGCAAAGACTCACATCATCACGCAGGACGGCTTGTACGGTCTGTGTTTTTATTGTCTAGCCAGTGTATTAACTGTACAGACTAGTAACGTACGCACCAACCGTGTGTGATTAGTGTGGCGTCTCAGCCTCTAACTGATCTCAGAACTCACAAAGATCTGCAGTTTGTATGTGCCTTCGCCTCGGTTTGCTCCCGAATAATTTGCGTGTCTTTCCATTCTTATTAAATGCAATCCCACTGTGTCTTAAATTGACCTTGCGTTCTGTCTGAACACACTTTAGAGTCGTACTTTCTTACCTTTACTAGAGTCATTCAGTTGCACCTGAGGTTCCTTTATGGTCAGTTCCCCTGATAAACAAACACGTATGTCAAGAGATCAGTCATTTCAAGGAATAGTTCAACTTTTAAGAAATATACTGGAAACAGGGTGAAAGAGCGAGCTTGGTTCTCTCTGAAGTTTAAAAATCTGACCGTCTCAATGCTAAGCTAGGCTAATTGCCTCCTGGCTCAACACACAAAAGCCCCTTTTCCACCAAAGCATTTTGAGAGCCGGCTCAGAGCCAAAGAACCGGTTCTCGGCCAGGAAAACTGGTTCCAAAGCGGAACCGACTCTTTGCTGGACTAGAACCGTTCTTTTACCACGTTTCTGGGAAGGCGAAGACATATGGCGACTACACAGTGACGTAATGACGTTGTTCGCTGGGGTCTCCAGTCATACCTCTTTTCCACCAAAGAAGAACTTGTTCAGAACTGGTTCTGGTTCAAAGGTGGGTCAAAGTTGGTTCAACTTGCGAACCTTCTCAGAACCTTTTTGTTTTTCCACTGAGTAGAGAGCCCAGCGAACGACGTCATTACGTCACTGTGTACGTGGTAAAAGAACGGTTCTAGTCCAGCAAAGAGTTGGTGCCGCTTTGGAACCAGTTTTCCTGGCCGAGAACCGGTTCTTTGGCTGTCGAAACACAAGGAACTGGTTTGCGAGTAGGCACCGGCTCCGAACCGGCTCTCAAAATGCTTTGGTGGAAAAGAGGCTACAGTGGAAAAACAAACAGGTTCTGAGAAGGTTTGCAAGTTGAACCAACTCTGAACCAGCATCAATTCTGAACCAGTTCTTTTATGGTGGAAAAGGAGTAACAGTGGTGTCACTTTTATCCCTCTCAGGAGAAAAGGTGCAAAAAAATATGTATTTCCCAAAATGTTGAACATTTACTTTAAGAGTAATCTGACTGAGGACTGTACAACATTCTGGCTGACTGGCTGAGTGATTTACTTAAACACACACACTTTTGATGTGATGGGTAATTATTATTATTATGATGATGATGATGATGATGATGATGATGTCTTACCAGTCACTATGGTTGGTTGCACAACACTGGGTTTTGTGTAGACTTCCGGTGCCTTAGTGGGTTCTTCTATATTGACAAAAAAAAAAGCCTATATTTAGAACAGATCTCATTAAATCCCAGCGATCAATCATAATTTAAGTAAATTAAATGTCATTAGTGTCAGACTAGAAAAGGTATCGGCCTGCAAACAGATACAATCTACTAATGACTCAGACAGAGTCATCTATCTGAAGCTGTTATCCATAAACACATTTCAAAACATAACACAAACTTTTCCAATTGATTTTTAATGCAGCGTGGCCTGTGAACAGAATTGGTCACAGCTGAGCGACTTACTCGTTATTTTCTTTGACAATTCCAATATCTAAATGACTTTTAAGTCGTGCCTACGTCTAGCATAATTGAGTGCGCTTTGGTCAGTTTAAAACGATTTAAATGCTAAATCAAGGTGGAGTGTGATTTCATGGTCAGCTAAAATTCATCCGAAAGTTAATTTTCCGAGGTAGAACTATTTTGATTATGTCACCACCCCGAAATTAGTTTTCATTTGTTGTGCGGCGACAGTGATCCGCTGTGCCTTGGCTGTCTGTGAACCCAGAAATATATAAATTACACCTGGCATACTGCTTTCAGGCAAAGGAAAGTAATTATTTCTGTTTGGCCAAATTGAAAAGCTTCCGATGACAAGGTAAACATGGGATCGGTTCAGACATGTACAGCTTACTTGACCTTGAAAGGCTACATGTAGATGTTACGGCTTTTATAAGGCCTAGGAATAATGTGGTTTCCATTTTCTATCAAATGACAACACATGTGGAGCATTCACAGCTGCAGCACACAACACCCACCCAGACTAAATCTGTGGTTTTGAATAGAACCTATCAATGCTCCTGTCCGGACAGCTTAGGTGTGTTTGCTGTAAAAGATCAAAAGTTCAACCCGGCCTACCTGGATTCTGACATTTCGCCTTGCACGCTGCCAAGGTCTGGAAGTTGTTGGCATTCCCAAAGCAGCCGCCGTAAAAGAAATGCTTGCACTGCTGACTGTTGCTGTCAAAGAAGTAGCGCTTCAGCAGCCCTCGACAGGGACCAGGAGCTTCGTCCAAGTGACACGGGTTCTTGTCATCTAGGAAAAGGAGAAGGGGAAAACTGTAAGAAACATCTCAATTACAGCGCTTAAGTAACCCAGTCTGTTGCTAAATAAATAAATAGTAAATGCGTGAAATGTCTTTGTTTCTCTATACTCTTATCTTGTACAATAAAATATTTATGACTTTTGGTTTTGAGTTATTGAACACAAAGATGTAACTTTAATTTAAGAGTCAGACAGAAGTGCCAAACTTGCTTCTGCATTACTCACAATACAGACTCATCTTCACTTTGTTTGCATTGATCAATGTGACTTTACAGTTTCTGTCATTTTTGCTCTGAACATAAAGCCCCTATGACTCTGAAATCGACTTTCCTCAAGAAGATAAAAGAAATAGAATCAAAAACACACAGCGTACTTCACTGCCTCGATTGAGTTTTCAGTTTCGCTGTGACAGCAATTGTGCTGGTTGGTAAATTACTTTTAAAAGTACATAATACCTTCCATCAAACCCATGATAGTTTTTTGCTGATACCTGTGTGTATGATGCAAAGACAAAGACGGTGAATGACACCTTTGAAAGAATGCTCAGTTCAATGAAACAGCAAAAAAAAAAAAAATCCAAACAAGTGGAGACCAAATGAGAAAGATGGAGGGATGGAAGTAGTGTTGCAGTTCTCGAGACTGGTCTTGGTCTTGAGACTGGTCTTAAGACCACTTTTTGATGATCTTGGTCTCGTCTCGGACTTCGACCGCATTTGTACTCTGTCTTGTCTCGGTCTCGGATATTGAGGACTCGGGATTTTATTTCAAGACCAGTCAAGACCATAACTCTTGTATGTGGGTGTTTTAATGGGAATCTGGATCTTTCAGATCAACTTGAGAAGTACCAATGATCTCGTTCCACATTTTATTGTGTGTCATGTAATGTGGGGAACTGGACTCGCCCTCCCTCGGTCTTGGTCTCGATTTGGTCTCAGCCCCTAAATGTCTTGGTCTTGTCTCGGTCTCGGATATTGAGGACTCGGGATTTTATTTCAAGACCAGTCAAGACCATAACTCTTTGGGTTTTAGTCTTTGTATGTGGGTGTTTTAATGAGAATCGGAGAAGTCTTGGTCTTGTCTCGGTCTCGATAAACTCTGGTCTTGGTGTTAACTTGGTCTCGGTTTGGGCGGTCTTGACTACAACACTAGATGGAAGATTCTAGCTACTTAAAGCCAGTGGTGGAGGAAGTATTCAGATCCTTAACTTAAGTAAAAGTAGTAATACCACACTGTAAAAACACTCAAGTAAAAGCCTGTTCTATGTTTTTCTGTGCAAAAACGTTAATTCGCTTAAAGCTGTCAGACAAATGTAGTGAAGTAAAATGTACAATATTTCCCTCTGAAATTAAGTCGTGTATAAAACATGATAAAGCATGAAAAGAAAAGACTCAAGTAAAGTACAAGTATCTCAAACTTGTACTTAAGTATAGTACTTTGCTATATTTGACCACTGCTCAAAGCCTGTGTGCAGTATAAGGTCCAGTGAATTAGCTATAGGCCATGATACACTTCATGATCCTGTGTCCCTGGCGGTACAGTGACATTTCCACTCCAGGCAGGTTTCATATTCACTCTGCAAGCTGAAAAGTCAACACTTCCAGCAGGAACTTCCTTATGTTCCCTTGTCTCCAGTGAACCACATCACCTCCTCTGCCATGTCTGCGGTCTCCGCTTTCTTTCTGTCATATCTCTTCTAGCTCTTTCTTCAGCTCTCACTTCCCATGTTTCGCTTCTTACAACTCGTTGCATATATTATCACCCTCGGGTCTTGGAGTATTGGGATCAGGGCACAAAAGCTCTACATCATCTTCCATTGTGTAAGGTTGATGTAAGGGAGCTGTAATAGTATATTTTTGTTTTCTGTTTGTCTGCCTTTCCTTGATGGCAAATCTTATTATTTGGCAATGCAACGTTTATGCTTTTGAAAGGTAAATGTAAAAGTTAGAAATTATTTGTTCTTCAAATCCGTCGTACAAACTGCATTTAGATTCCTCTTTAATCTGAAATCTGTAACTTCAAATGGCATCACCTTCTGCAGTGTGGAGCACCAGACAGAGAGAGACAGCAGAGTTGTTGTGAAGGGTTGTCAGGGACCCTGCTGTTTATCTGAATAAGCTGTCAGAAAACCTAAAAGATTTACAAGCTAGTGACAGGCTCCTGCTTGATTTGAATCTGAAACACTATCACCATCATGGTGTGAAATGCATCACTTCCAGCGGACGGGCTCGGGTTCCAACAGACTTTACTGGCATTGTCAACCAAGACACGTGGCAAGGTGTGACTGGCTGATTTCTCAGCAGCAGCGTAGGTGAAGTTGGTCCAACCATGGCAAGTGTACTGTATGGTCCACCACACAGAGGGATAATGATTTATTCATCAAAAGATAGCACAGTTTTTATTCCAGATAAGATTATTTAAATGTCTGTAATGTGAAGTCTGACAATGTAGTGCAGGTGGGTTCTTTACATAAATAAATCATGCAGTGACGAGGCATTTTATCCTAAAAATGAGTCAGTACAAAGTCAATCTGTGAACCCAGACTTTGATCAACTAAACTGTATTATAGTGGAGATCCCAAAGTTTCCACAACAAAAACCCCCACCAAACATGCCAAGGCTGTATTTTGGGTCTTGAACATCATATGACTTCAATACAAAACGTAGGCAACTGATACACAATATATAAGAAACGATCATAGTTTGAGATCATGATTTTCACAACTATGAAGTTACTAAAACATGGATTTTCAAGTTCATTGTTTTATTTAGTACCTGAACAGGTCTACATGGTTTAATTTTCAAAAAACACCATATTTTTTGCACATTGCTGCAGCTCCTCTTTTCACCTTGTGCGTGTGTTGAATGTTCTTTTTTAGCTACTGAGTAAGGCATCTTACTTCTGATTGACCTTTGTTGGGAGTTGCACATGTGCAGTACCTACCAGCCAATCAGAAGCAGAGCACGGCAGGCCCTAACAAGCAAGGTAGTGTGATCCAAAACAAAGCCGCTTCAGCCGGTAACAATGTCTAAACACATGCAAAACAGCCGGAACCAGCTTCACAACCTAGACTGGAGCAAGACGTTTCAGAGTGGTAAGTTATGAATTAGTCTTTTTACTGTGTTTCTGCAGCACAGTGTGTTTCTCCACCAGTGTTTTTGAGGGCGTGCCTCGTAAGCCGCTAGGCGAGCATTAGGCGTGTTTCAAAGTGACGCAGATAGTTTACGGACGTAAAAGCTGGACCACAAACGAGCTGTTTTCAGGCAGTTTAGGACTTTGGGCTTTTTGCAAAGCCTATTACATGCACAAGGAAAAGGCCAAAAAGCATAATATGACCTCTTTAAGTAGTTAAAATATGGATAAATTGCACTGCATTGTCAATTACAGTATACAATGCTAATCAATAATTTGTAAAACATTTCAGCTTGAGAGGACCGCCCGATTGTAGATTGTTCACGCTCAGCGCTTTATTGTTCTTCATAACAAATGGTCATCTAATGCAGCAATGCATTAGAGCCTAGAGTGAGTTAGATTATGGAGTTTTAACCGATTCAAAGAATTTAAGTTGCTAAAATATATCATTGAAGTGGTAGGAAAAGAAAAGTTATTCCAACTCCTTCCTACCCCCTTTTAACATTTTTATTTTGTTTTTTTGTTGTTGTCTTTTAATATGTTCAAAAAAGAACACTTTCTACAACACAATGACTTTAACATTAAACAGGTGTAACTCCACGGATCATTTTTAAGATAATTTTTTAACACAGGAGTCTGTAGCCTAAGGGTGGATTTGTTTTTACATAAGCTTAATTGTGGTTTAATTAACTGACTAGCCAGTTTAACAAAACAACCAATGTCAGAGGAAAAGTTCTTGATGAGAATTAGATAACATCAATACCTCTCACATTTAGCTTGAGCCAGCAGCCGGATAGCTTAGCTTAGCACAAAGACTTCGAGGGAAACGGCTTCCAGCGCCTAAAAATGCATCGTTCGTTTTTCTTCAGATTAAACAAACGAGATATAGCCTAATGTGCTAATTAGAGAGCTTCAGAGGCACTGGCAGGCACTCTTTGTGTTAACCTAGGTTAACTAGCTGCTAGCTGTTAGCCTTAATGGTTCTTAGCATATTTCCCAAAATGTCAAACTATTGCTTTAAACTGTGACTGTCATCCACTAGCTTCTGTTAGACATGCAGTCTTCATGTGTTTACAACAAGATGGTGACAATGAACTGACCAGATCATGTGATTTACAGGCTAACAAGCTGAAAAAACACAAAACCAAGCACACTGGTTAGAAGCAAAATTAGAATTCTCTTGAGACTCCCGGCTTGTGTGTAACTAAGTGCTTCTACCTGCCTAAACCCAATGTGCCCAAACAGCTGAGGACCTCTAACGTGTCTGCCAGGGGGGGGGTCTTACACCGGCTACACACTCTCTATTTGGTTTATCTGTCTTTGAACACCGTACTGAAGGGTGACCACGATTAAAAGACTCTCAGTGCAACATCTAAATACATTTTATGAGGTGACTTTGACTTAAAAGCATGGTGCAAAGAGACACGCCAAAGGGTAGTCTAGCACTCTCTTTAGAGCAACGCAGCGATGAATAATTCACAAACACAGTTCTCTATCAAAGCTGTGAAGGTGGACGAGGTGATTTGTGTTTTGGGGAGAATTATCGGTCAGCTCTTTTTTCAAGCGCTGAGCATGAATCATACGGTCAGTGGTTTTGGAGAAGTTTTGGCCGCTCTACAGAGAGAAAGTCAGTATTTCAGCAAAACAGACATCAACATTTAAGATGGGCTTGAATGATTGTGGGGTGAGGGGGGGCACATGTTTTCAAAAACACATTTCCATGTTTGCTTTTTCCAGAAAGATGAGAAATATGAGATTTTAGAACTATGAGTCTATTGAAAACTAACAATGTTTAGACTTTGGACCCCCCTCCCCTCCACCCTACCCCCTTGCCTCTTCACTTGCTCAATTGATTCCTCACAGCTCTTCTTCCTTCGGTTTTTTGAAAGGCTTTTGTTGTTCTGCCTCTAAAAGTGCTGACACCATCTTGGCCAGGCCTCCCGTGGGGACGGCTGATCACTAATGGGATAGAAATTTAAACAAAATGAAAACGCTCAGGCGCAAAAATAACAGCTGCCACTGGATGGAGACAGACCTAATTTAGTCACACAGAAAGACACTGACCTCGGCAGCAGTATCAGCCCATCCATATTCCAGAAAGGACTATTATATTTCTGATTACTTTGTTATGATATTATCGATGGCATATTGTGAAGTGCTACATAAACTTGGTGGGATCGATGCACCAATGTAGCAGAGGGTTAAAGGTCAATGTTTGCAGGCTGAACTCTTAAGGATCGAAATATGAGGGTGTATTTATTCTTATTAAAATGAACAGCCCCAAACCACAGCAATTGTCAGTTTTCTATAAATTAGGCAATGATAAACAGGAAATCTATCAATTGACTATTCGATTCACCTCTACAAAGTATGCTTTTATTTTTCCATTCTAGGTTTCCTTAACAATCTACCCAGTTCTGCCTCCTCCAGCAACATCACATTGTTTGTGCTGTTCACTTTTCTTTCCCTTTGCTTACTTTCTTTTTTAACAATGTCTGTGCTCACAGACTGAGTGGAAGCCCGGAGCTAAGGACAAAAAAAAGTGTGGCAGACACAGAGAAAACACTGTGCCTCTGACCTCTTCAAGCAGAGCTGTAAAAGGGACTGCAGACCAAAGAAAGAGTTTGGGACACAATGGTTATGACTCACTGGGGTTTCAGTGAGACGTCAGGGCTGGAGAGAGAAAAGACTAGGCTCAGAGATAAAAAGAAAAAAGTATCCCAGACAGTGAGCCAGAATGTTCCTCACATTGGTTTGTGACCTTTGCAAGAGGCTTCTTGTTAAGCTGTCTGTGGCATCACGTGTAAGAAACAGGAGAAAATAGGAGGGTATAACACACTGACGGAATAATTCAAATAACTGGATGTCACCTGTGCGTACTGTTTGTTGGGGAATAAAATGTTACTGATATATCAGCCCTGCTGTTAAGGATGTTCACCCCTGAGATCTTCTGTCCTGCTTCAGAAGTGTAATGACGTTTTCAAACGTCTGTACTGTAGCTGTTGAATAAGATCCTTCTTGGGAAAGTCTAGCATAACCTTCTTGTTAATGTGGCTGAATCACAGAGTTAACAATGTAACGCATGGATTTACTGTATACAAACATTCAAAACGTGTGAGCAGTGCTAAAAACACTCTCACAAATACTTTGGTTAGGAGCATACAAAATGTATTCATGGGTGGTGTTGATCAGTGAACGTTAACAGAGACTGTTGTTAATTCAATTTTAAGTCAATCTACCAAGATGTAAGACTTAGTAAGCCAGAGAAGATCAGTGTGACATTAATTTTACTGCAGTGGAGCTCGAGGTTACCAAATGTTCTCATTTATGACTTGTTGGCAGCAGGTATTCTCATCTGTCTGTGTTCTAAATCCATGATAATGGAATTTTTAATGAAAAAGCCTTTGTGAGCTTCCTCACGCTTCTCCAGCCGAGCCAGTTGAACACTTGCGCGCCAGAGACTTGCTGCTGGTCGAGCGGGATTTCTTCCTGTTGGCTCCTCACTCACATGAATGGGATTAAATTGTCTCAGTTCTGGGGTGTTGTTGGTGTGTGTTTCCTGTTTATTTTGAAATTATTCTGCCCGGTCTCTTATTTGGATTCCTTTCTTGATTGTTTGCACTTGTTCTAATGTTGCCCTAATGCGTTAGCCCGTGCCCTATTTCTCCACCCCACTATTCATCTGCGTTTAACTTTCTGTTGTAGATAGACAGCCCCTGTATCGGGGACGGCACGCGATCGTCAAAACCGCTGACTTACTTTTGCTTTATATGTGCAATGTGTTTCTAGAGATGGTCTTAAATCAGACTTTTTAGAGATCTCCAAGGGTGTTCCTCAAGGTTCGATTTTAGCTCCTATTTTATTTTCTA
>JAPMOB010244177.1:0-17181 GCA_029875015.1 Lepomis gibbosus | reverse complement strand
CCTGTGCACAGGATAAGCAGTTGAGGATGGATGGATGGATTTCTGAAACTGATAAGTGACAGAGCAGACGGGACTCTGTGTTTGGCCCAGCACATACTCCCATTCTTTGTTTTCAATCTATTTAATTTATAGCATCTTTCATTTATTCATTTCATGCAGCTAGATAAGCTTCACAATAAATCAGTCAAACTACAGTGAAAACAAGACAGGGATTGTAAGAGCTTTCAGACAACAGAAAGAAATAAAAATAAACAGACAATTTAATAGCAAAGAAAAATAGCATCAGTTAATCAAAAGCTATGAATTATTTTTTTATTACATAAAATACAATCAAAGTGTCTTCTTAAACAGCAGGAAAGCTACATATGACGAGACTGTGCAGGTCAGATCAGGAAGCTTCTCTACTATTTTTTTTAAATTTAGTGATGGAAAACAAAGAGGGCTCTTGTTAGTTGACCTCGAACTGTGAACAGAGCTATGATCCCTTAGGCAATCTGATATGTTGTTTGGTAATGGGCTGGCCTTTACAAAACAAGTTCCACAATGTTAAAATCAATGCTAAAAGAAACAGCAAGGCAGTGTGGGGTGGCCAAGACGGGTGTGATGTGTTCATTGTCTTTTGTCATAGTCAGCAGAGGCATTCAGCACAAGCTGTGCTCTGTCTATTGTCTTCTTTTAGTAGGTGAAAACTGCATTAGAATGCAGAGAAAAGAAAAGCAAAACCCAGCTTTTTATTTGCATCATCTAATAGCAAGAAATAAAAAGGTCTAGACCTGCAGTATTGAGATGGAAGATTTGATTACATAATGAGAATGAAATTAAAATGACATCACCATGTCTGCATGTGAGACCATGTCAAAAGTTAATTTTAGCCTGCCAGCTTATGAACATTCTATTATGAACATTTAGAAAATACTTGGCCATTTAAGCTACATGGTTTTGTCTATTATGTTTCTGAGGAAAAGTAATTCGTAGGGAGGTAGTCGGTGCAGGACACTGGAAACTGAGATGTCCTATGTGTGGTGAAGTTTATAAAACATTTTGTCTACAAAAACTATTGTAGACAAAGTAAGTGAAATACCATGATTTTGGTTAAATATGAAAGAAGTAAACACTGGCTGTTTCGCAGCAGGAAGAGCGTGTTGTTCAGTAATTACTGGGTTGGTGGCATGATTGATTTGTCTATGTGCGAAAGTTAACCTCAATGACTCCAGAATGAGGGGAAAGGCCTTCTGGGAGTAAAAGTCAGGAGGGAACGGTGTTCCTGCTCTGATTTCGAAAACCTATTAAAGGTTTTTACACTGTTTCTAAAGTGTCTTCATCTGTTAATTCTTTGTCAGCGTCATCGCTACTGGATAACATGTTACTGGAAGCTGCAGTGATCTTGATAGATAATGCTGCTATTGCATCATTATCTTTGCTGTTGCAAACTGCAATTTCCCCACTGTGGGACAAATAAAGGTTTTCTTATCTTATCTTATCTTATCAAAATACGAAAACATGCAGTAAACTCAACTCATTATCAAAGCACCCTGATGTTTCTGGAATTATGCTAACATTACATTGTGATCAACAAATCCATGTTGAAATCATAGAAACCCTGCTCTCTGTGAGCTCCTGTATAAACACACACACCCACGGAACAAAGTAACCGGCCGCATAGCAGGGAGGCCATGGTGGAGAAGTGAACCAGGTGTTGGGACCTCGCTTTATGTGAAACAAAAGCCAATTTTCCATTGTTGGTCCAGCTCAACTCACCTCGCCACCACTCTACTTGATTCGGTTTTGGTCCACTGTTCTCTGATTTCCATTGCAGATAGTACCCCTTAATGTAGCTAGTCGTCATAACAACATAATGTTCAATGCAACAAACACCTGTGACCCCAAACACCACCTACCTCTGAATTTAACTTAAAGAGTTTCAACATTTCTCAGAATATAAAGACAGATAAGGGACTGAAAATCTTACAGCTGTGTTTTTGTTTGCTGCTGTTTCTGGAGTCGTCTGCTTCGTTGACTGCAGTGTTCTGTGTGACTGTGGGACCAGAGGGCTCTGTGAGTGGGCTGTCAGCTGGCCTCACGACCTACTACCTGTCTGCCGCCACTTGCGGAGTTCCCCATCTCCGAAAACGTTTAAGCACATATTTGATCTGCCATCAATTCTCGTAACACTGTCAATACTCGAAATCTACACAGTTGATTTCTCGCCTTAAATGGATTTAGAGATCAAAATTGTAAAATATAAAATCTTCTGTACCTGGCCTCAGTTTGGCGCGCACAATGATGATCCAGTTTCTCATCACTGTTCCATTGCAGCCAAGATTGTTACAAGAGGTAACCTATTTTCAACGCTGACAAGAAGACTGTATTCTTTTGTTTTCTCTTTTGTTTATGTTTGCCAAACACATTTTTGGATCTTGAAGGAGATTGTTATACACAAGTGTGCCGATGAACCGGCTAACAGTCCAGTGCATAAACGGACCAAATCATTACGTCTCTACCAAGATCGATTTAAAGAAGGAGGCTTGTGTCTGGACACAGACAGGTTCATAACTGTTATTGCAACCTGAGCTTCACTGTTGTGATTTCTGTGGGAAATAATGGACGGTCGCATCCAGTTTATTGTTTTGTGCTTAACACGTTTGGCTTCCGGGCCTTTACTTGTGTTGTTCCTGACACTGCACTTGACCCCAGTAACTGCACTTTAGTAAGTCCGAAGTCCAGTACAGCTCCCAAATGCAAGTTCACAGCCAGTTCCTATGTGAAAAAGTGGCAGTTAGATTGCAATTAGCTGCGGCAACCAACATCTTATATACTGTGCTTTGTGTGCCACCCCATACACACACAGCCACCCACCTACCTACACTCCTTATGTGCATCCACATACACACACTCTGCAACCGATAGCGTGTAGCCTGATTCCAGTCTGGCTCCACCCCATCTTGGTGAGGACAGACAGAAACCAAAATTTCCTCCATTTTGATTCCTGCCCCTTTGCTTAAGCTTGCCTGCCAATACTTAATCAATACACCTGTTCAATAAGCAAAAATATGTAAACATTTACAAAGCCTATATAATATATCTAGATTATATAAAGTATATTGTGACTTTGCTGTTGTAAGCAGAAACAACATTTAGTTATATTCAAAATATTCAATTCTAATCCTGTTCTAAATGTATTCTGTTCACTTTTTCTTTAAAAAAGCACTTTTAGTAATGAACAAGAGTATTGATGAAAACTGAACCAATAAGAGTAGTAGTATCCATAAAATCCTAACAATACCTATCCCTAAACACGAGTTAACATTACAGTTTATCAAAGAAACACACATTTTAGCAGGACCCCTCTGAATTTCCCACCTGTGGGCCCAGGGGACTCACTACATTGAAACCCTATTTACGTCACTGACGCTGTTGAGAAAGTCATCAGAAACGATGACGGTGGTTCACATTCTGATTTCCACAAACATTAGTGTGTTTGACGTATCTAGTCTAGTTAAAACAATGTTAATCTTGATTAGTTGACATTTCATGTGTTTATTTTTGTTGACAGGAGAGGAGGGGAAACAAAAAACAGGTTGTATCTATAGATAAAATGGTTAGCAACATGACATAACTGATATAGTGGATTTTGCTAACTGATATCAGAAACATTTTCCCAGAAAAGATATTACCGGTAAGTAAATATGTTGCTGTCATTTTACTTCATTATATATTTGCTCTCTGCTGGTGAACATTTGTATATAATCCAGGGAACTCAAATACCAGTAAAATCAGCTCCTGTATCGGTTCCCTTGCTGTGGTTTCTGTGGTAGTCTGTGGCAAAGTCTGTTTTACATGGAAAACAGCGGCGGGATTGACGTTACATGTTCAACAATAAACCTGTAACCTGTTTGCAGCCACTGTTAATAACTAACAACTTCAGTCTGAAGTCACAGTGTGTGTGATTTAAGGTATTTTTTTCAAAAAAGTTCAATATTCCGCCTCCTTTTTGCTATGGTTTGGTTTCCACCAAGTTCTTCTTTAGCTGCTAAATTCTCCACTGTGTACACCAGTTATTCGCTCTCCTGTCTGTCTGCTGTCAAAACATTAAACTTGCTGCCTGTAAAACCAAAACAATTAACTGAAAGACGCTAAAAAGCTCCACAGAGCTGAGAGGAACTGCAGAGTCAGGGGATAAATCTTTTTTGGGATCATAACAACGACTGACTGCTTTCACAATACATATACTCATTTGATCCATTGTTAGTAAAATATTGATTAAAGCAGCTTTTAGAATATGTTGGCTTAAAAGTTTAGATTAAAGGTGTATAAATTAGTAGTATAAATGTAATTATATATGAGCAGGTTTTGCTGGTATGTTTTTAATTAAACACTTGTGCCAAATAACCTCTCCTCTAGACAACCAGAAACCTGTTCTTCAGGCCACAGAAAGATGTTAATTTAGATTAAATTGGATCACCTGTTGTCCCACTTGTCTGTAACCAAGTGGTGTCAAAACTGAAACAGATGTTCACTTACAGTACTTCTCTGCAGCTTAGTGATGGATGGGAATTTTAATGTGGAAAATATACAAAACCAGTGCTTTTTCTTTCACCTGCACTCAGACTACACCAGAGAAGTTTCCACTTCTCCTTCAAGCCCCGAGGAAAGAATGTTTAGGAACACAATGAGATTTATTGTCTTTCTATAACTTGTGGCCAGAGCTTGGCAAACACGCGATTTGAGTTTCTGTAGCCCGACCAGAGTAAAGTGATGGATTCTACAGTGGACTGGAGCTACAATGTACAAGAGGAGTAATTCTGACCCCAAATCTTCTCAAGACTCCCGCACAGCAACCATCAGTCATCATTAACCAATCAACATGACGCATTTGTTGGAGATTTGAGCAGGCGCCGATGGAAATCCAACAGCAGCAGCCTCTGTGTCAGTAAAGGGACAGAGAGACATATAGGTGCATAAATCCAGGTTCAGTTCACTAAAATTACAAAAAAAACACATGTTCTCACTTACCTAGTAGTATCTGTCCATCGCCCTTAGTTTTAAGTTATATCTCTGAGATTTTCTACCACCAACACAAGATGAATGGAATATGTTCAAAGCTTTGAACGCTTCTTCATTTGATTTACATTCAGATGCCAGTTTTTTGAATCATGTATTTTTCAATTTGTTATATTAAGTCAAAAATGTTTGAATATTTTAGGGCCAAAAAAGTCTTTCTAGAGAGCAGGAGAGAAATCTTCACCCCCCATTTCTTTTTCTAACATTAATTCAGAATGAGCTCAGCCACTTCAACATCCTCAATCTTTTAACAAAACTTCTCTGCTGTATTCAGCTGAAAATCCATCCTGACTATTTGTTTTTCCCTGTCCCGTCTCTGCTGATGCTCAGTGTGTCTTTAGTTGGTATCTGCTCTCTCTCTCTCTCACTCACACTCCGGGAAGTATCATCTTCCTTGAAGCAGTGGAACATAAATGAATGCGCCGGGGGGGTTGAATCACTGGTTTACTATTCCTGCTCCCCGTTTGGGTAATGGTAGGTTTAAAAATGGAACAGAGGATTCAAAAGAGCAGCATGAAAGCCAACTCTGGGATGACATCATGAACTCCAAAAACAACATGTAGCTAAAAATGTACAAGGGCCTTTGAAGAACAACAGGCTCCAGTAAAGCTGATTACCTCTCTGTCAGCTATGATTTAAAGCTGGCTTTCTCCAATCTGATGACTCACTGTCAAATAGTGGCGAGAAGAGGCTTCCTGGTAGAGTACAGAAAGGTGTGTGATGACCTCTGTTAACACCAGTGTAAGCAGCTCACCCTGGCCAGGAAATGTGATATGGAAGCAATAACAAAACTCCTCCACGGCCCAATCAGTGTAGTAGTGGAAAGGAATTTCTGACATACATGGGTGAACTGAAGTCCAAAAAGCCTCTGGTTTGTTGACACAGTTAATCTGTAATAATAATAATACATTTTATTTATAACACACTTTTCATCAAAAGATCTCAAAGTGCTACAGGTTAGAAAAAAAACAAACATCAGAATGACCTCGTTGGTCGCTGCCTTGTTTGTGCCTTGGGGAATGTTTCACTGATTTCTTATTGTCACTGTCATGGTGTAATACACCCAACACCCAATGTGTTTAGAGAGTCAATAAAGCTTAGATTTGACTGTATTTTCCCATGTCTCTTGCTGCCTATTTGGAGACTTGTGTCTTGAGCTCTTGTATTTCTTTCTTAGTCCTGCAGCAGCAGATCAGGTTCCTCTCTGGCATGCTGGGTGGTTCTGATCAGACATGTAGGGGGAACAACCATATCATCACCATCTGGGAGCTGAGAAGTGAGGGCCAATGAAAGGCAGCTGTCGTTACTTGGATAGTAACAGGCTATTGCTAAATGATAGGAGAAGCCTCTGGTACAGATCAATGACACATCATCACCGAAGAAATGCAATGGAATGGATCTGTATCATATGTTTCGTCTTGTCAACAGGTTTGAATGTTGTGTGTTCAGTGGTCTTAGACTCCAGTGTTTTAAACCAATAAACAAGTGTTTTTTAAAACCCCACAACAGGGGGGATATATTTGAAAATGCAGGTCTGTGTAGCAGTGTGGATATATGTACAATGAGCTTTCTGAAAATATTATGGATGATTATGTAATTTAATCTTGTTCCATTTTTCAATGACTTGCGGCAGTGCTCCCTGGTGGTAAGCTAATAAGGGATCTTTGTCATACCACTAGGACTTCCTCTGGTTGTATGGATGACTTGTGGCTTAAAACGGTCAGCTGAGGAAGCTTCCTCAGGGCTGTCTGAAAGATAGTTACGGTAGATAAGGAACTTGCCAATCTATGGTATATGTATGTGCAAGAAAAGTTTGTAAGACTAATCAAACAAAAAACAAAACATAATTTAAAGCAACTTGCCTGCAACTTGGAAACTGCAGTTTCCATCTCTGGAAGACAAACTGTAAACAGAGATAAAGAAACAGGAAGCAGCAGGATAAGAGCTCAATTAGATTAGCTTGGTCAGAGGGGAAAGTGGTTTTGTTGTCCCCAGACTCATCATCTGAGAGATGGCTGGAAGATTAGATAACTCTGGTGGATCAGCAATGGAACAAGCTCCTTCTGTATCCCTCAATTAATTCTATCATCCCAATTTGACAGTGGGGAAAAGTGGGCATCCAGTCGACTGGAGTTCTCAGTTTGGGCCAAAACCAAATGCCAAACCAATGACCTGGAGCTCACGTGAAAACAAACAGTTGGAGCAGTTGAGTGACTCAATCATCCTCTTATTGGGCCAGTTTGTTTAAATGATTTACCACAAACAAACAAACACACACAAAATAACACCTATAGTAAAATCGTCTATACCTTGACTCTCTATTAACTCATCACTATCACGGCACAACATGGACTGAGAGAACATGGTTGTGTTCTTCATTGTATTTCTGTTCTCTTATCTGCACATGACTATATCCACGCTACTATGTTTACATTTTTAAACGTAGACCTTTTGCTATGTTTGCACCTCCCGTCCAGACTAAAACAGCGAATCCAAAGACCTAAAACGGAGAAGCTAAATCTTTTGTAACTGCGGAGTAGACAATCAGCTTCCCGTTTACATTGCCATGCGCATGCCCAGTGTACATGAATGGTCACTAGAAGTGCTAATGCGAATGTGGACAGAGATTGTTTTAGTTTTAAAACACTGCTTTTAAATAAAAATGTAGTAGTGTATATCTAGTCTTAGTCTATTTTGGTCCTAAAATGGTTTGTTTACAACCAGGGTTTGTTTTCTCCAGTTGTAAATATTACTTCTCATGGACGGACAGGCAACTCATGGGACATTAGTGTTGAATTGACATTAACTACTGACTTAACTGCTTTATTAACTGCACTTAAAGCTCTTATTTATTTTCTCTGTTGGATCACAAATAGCTCACCTGAGAAATTCTTAAAGGATTCGTCTGTTGATACTATATTTTCCGCATTTTAACAAATCCCATCAAAACCAACAATGAATTAATCCTACTAACAAGAATTACCTATGTAGCCAAAGGCTGATAAGGCTTATTCCTTTTCCGAGAGCTCTACTGGTTTCCAAAAATTTAGTATTGTAGATACAGCCTTAGTCCAAAACACATCAATGCACACCGTAGTACTGTGACATGTTCCTTCATGACTATGAATACACACACTGTGATTTATTTTGAGTCTATCCCATACCAACTTTCTTGCAGCTGTAAATATTTGCTATCTCACCAAATCTGCAGTTATTAAAGTCAACTATACTATTTGTGACCCAGTTGGTTCAAATGGACTTGGGGGTGAGTTCCGCAGACAGGCTAGGGAAATCAGAAAGTGAGAGAGACATACGTAGAAATGGTTCGTTTTGTTGACAAGAAGAAAAATATAGAATGTTGTCTGTCTTATCCTTTAAGCCCTGATACATATATGTAACTGACACAGCTGTGTTGTTAAAACATTGGTTGAGCATGCACATGTTTTATTTAATTTAATTTTAATTTATTTATTAATTTTTCTTTTCTTTTCTTATTAGATGTGTCATGAGTGTGTATGTGCCTACATGTACGTTTTTAGCTGGTATTTGTTTTATTATGTGTATTTATTGTTTCTAATGGCAGCTACTACTTTGCACTACACACTTTTGAGTTCATGACAAATTTCCCCTAGGGGACAATAAAGTATATTCTATTCTATTCTATTCTATGTGCAGTCAGCACGTACAGTCTATAGTGGTAAATATTGGGCCCGACAGACGCAAGTGAATATGCAAACAAAGAAATTATAATTTGCACTGAAGATTTGAGTGTTGAGACACAATAAGAGGAAGATGATGATGCCTTCTACAACATGATGGGAAAATGTCCTTAACTTTAATTCAACCAATCTACACCAGAGTTTGCTTGCACGAAAGACCACTAACTAGACTGTCAGTGATCTCACCAAACTTGTAATGGTTTGGGGATTTTGGGTCTTTTTGGTGTTTCTACTGTTCTGCTTTGTTTATTATTGTGATTAGTTAATGTTTGGTCTAGTTCTGTTTGCACCGTCCCTGCTCATCCCCTCTCATGTCCAATTAATGTCTTAGAGTGTGATCCTGGTTCTGTGTTTCAGTTCACAGACGTTTGTTTCCGTTTAGGTTTTACATGCATTCTGTGTTCTGTTTCCTTCATCCTGGTCTATCTGTTCTGGTTTTAGTCCACTTTGTAGTCTGTTGTCTTCTGTTCCCTTCATCCCGGTCCTTTGTCCTCTGTTCTAGTTTGGTCGGTCAGTGTCCTTGTCTTTATCGGTTTCTGCATTCTAGTCTTGGTATGTTCAGGTGTTTGGCTCGTGTCATTTTTAATTTTGTCTGTGTGCCCCGTCTGCTTGCCTTGCTTCCTATTTTATTCTAAAGCAATCTGTGTTTTGCTTTGCTTTCTGCTTTGTATACCCTGGTATGATCCACCTGTTTTATGTTCCCGCTCGTTTGCCCGAGTACTTAAAGGAGACCTATTATGCTTTTCCATGTTTTATGTCTTATCTACAATGTTACAGTATTGGATGTTCATGTTAAACATGGCCAAAGCATCAAATAATGAGGTTTATGTCATGAGAGGCTGAGTGCAGCGGCAGGTAAACTCAGGTGTGGACAAAATTGCAGACAATGGCAAGAAGGTTGCAGTTCAAACCAGGGATTTATTTAAGCAAACAAAAACAGGCTTCTGTGGGAGCACAGGCAGGAGTCTAGGAGTCAGGAGTCCTGACTGTAAATGCAGCATAATAGGTCTCCTTTATTGCCTGTGTTCTGGTCAGTCTGTGTTGGATTATTGTAGCTTGTCTTGCTCACCTTGCCTTCTCTGGATTGGTTTCCTTTTAGATTTTGCACACAGCCATACACCGTGAGTGTGCTCGCCTTCTGTTAATTAAATCATTGACCTGAACCTCAGCCTGCTCCACATCACAACACCCCATGACAAAACTAAATAGATCAGAGTAAACCGAAAAACTCAAAACATGAAAGGAACTTCAAAGGTCAGATGCTAAAATGTTTGTGCTTTACAAATGAGGGGTGCTTTTATGGCCTTTGTTGCATGTCATTCCCCATTTCTCTCACCCCTTACTTACTGTCATTTCTCTGTCAGCTATCTTATGTAGGCATAAAGTGCAATCAAATATAAATAACTAAGAATAAATGGCAAGTACTTTTTAGAAAATAAATAAAGAACAAGTAATGCAATCCAAACTTTCCACCAAACTGAATTGACAATTTTTGGGGGGACATTCTGCTAACCAACAGACAATCATCCCAATTTCAATGTTTTGTTATGATATGATTATAATTTAATTCCAGATGGTCTTTCGCCCCCTCTAACGCTCTTTAGGAACAAAAACAAACCTTGGAACCGAAGGAAAGTTGGCAGCCAAGCTAGGGATCTGCTCAATGTTTCAGCCAGCCACAGATCAATATTTTTACTGTAATTCCATCAGCCGTCATTACAGCTACAGCTCCTCGGGCAGGGGGTGTTTGTGAGGACAGAAGGACGGAGAAATGGGAGAGCGACAAAGATTAGTTGCAGAGCAGTTCAAGAGAATTTACAGACAAGCTGGGAGATAGAAAGAAAGCTAACCAAAGGGCAGAGTTGAAAAAGTAGAGAGCTGTTTTTCTTTCATCCAAACTGGAGTGGTAAAGTGTAGTTTATTGAATTTTGTACTTGAGCCATTTAATTTCACACACTTCAATTACAAGCCAGCCAGGACTTGTAAACAGCAGTTACATGGAGTAAGGTAGCTTGTTTATTGGATAATGTTTTGATGATTTTTTACAGTGTTAGCTTACAAATTCTGGCAACAGGAAACAGCCTCCAGACTTCATGTTGTTCTGCTCATTTTTCAGTATCTCAACATCTATCTTATATTATCTATTTTATGAGACAATTGCACCAACTTATATGATCTGTGGATGATCGAGCAATGTAACCATCACCCAAGATATTAGCAAGTGGAGAGTAAAATGGAATCCTAAAGTAAGCTTAGTTGTGTTTGCATCTACAAAACCTACGTGAGATAGGTCCTACCTACATATAATCATTAATAGCGCAATAAAAATGTACCAGGTAGTGGTGTCTTTGCTTGTGAAACCTGAGGTGGGTCGAAATGTCACAAATAAAACTTAAATAAGCTCTGATTCCAGTATGGGCATAGCATTCTGTTGTACTCACTACTACTATACTCTCAGATCTGTTATCACAACCTCGCCAGACAAACTGAAGTTGAGGCTAAAAAACATCAAAGATCAAATAAACTGCCCAATGAACTCGCTGGGTGGGAACTCTTATGTTGGCCAGCTGCCTTCGTTTTCAGCCCTTCCACACCATAAATTATCATGCGTTGTTTGGATTTTATTCGGAAACTCTGCATTCCACTCACAGAGAAATTTGACCTTCGCTGGTTTTGGCAAGAAGCAGTGCCACTACTGAATCAGACCCTGCAGCCTGTAAAATAAAGGGAATAAAGAGGCTGGGATGGCAATGAAAACTCTCACCGTTTTTATGATCCACTGATGTGGGAAGCGTAGGACAGATAGTAACACACACAAAGGAGCTCATCAGCAGACAAATATGTAGTGATTCATCTGGAATAATGCCTTTTGTGATTTATCTGCAAAGCCATACCCATACATGAGGCATTCTGTTCCAAAGATGCACAGACAATTATCATATAGCTTGTTCTCTGTTTTCCCAACAAAGTCCAGATTTTATGATCACTAAAAGACAATATTTACAGAAAATATTTTTATTGTTACAAGTTGAGACTTGATACAAACCAGTGACAGTAACAGTCATTGTTTAAAAAATATAAATACATATTGTACCACACACATGTATTGTAAAATAACTGGTAAATGTAAAGGAAATTAGCTGTACCACATGGCACTGGTGTTTGATCATGGTTGATCGCTCAATATCTTTTATCATTCAAAGACAAAAGACAGTACAGTGTTTTTGTAAACAACAGCATCACATGTTAAATGTGAGCATGTGCATCATAATTACAGTATCTGGAAAGATACACATTTGTCTCTTGCAATCAGAAACATATTTATGAATACCCTTTCAGCCCTCAGTCTGTAAAGCAAAACTTCTACCCCACCTTTTGTTAGCTTGTCATGATGGTGATTATAGCATGAAAACTTGATTATACATCCAGGAGTTTGTATTAAAGTTGTGTTTTTGAGCTTTTTTAGTGCAGAGGCAAAAATAGCAGACAGACTTATAATGGCAACCATCACATGCACTCAGAAAGAAAACATGAAAAGATTCCACAACAACAAATGTGGACCGTCAAAATTACGGCTAGACATCACACTACACTAGGAGAGCATGGAGCACATAAAGCCCCAGTTCGTGCCTCTCATGTAATCACCGTCATTATGTGACATTTAAACGTCTACAATTACATTTGAGTCTTAGAAAATAATGTGTTTTTATCAAAAGTGAATCAAAGACACACAGCAGGTTGTTAATGCCAATGCTGTTTACATCTGTGATCGAGATGCTGCCTGTTCTAAACTTGTGGTTAAATGTACACCAGAGTAAATAGAGAAAAGAAAAACACAGGCTGGTTCTTTCAAAGTATTCTCATTAAAGTGAACTCACAAGTCTGCCCACAGAAAAATATGACAGTCAAAATGCAAATAAAGATGGATATGTTTCTACAAAGATAGACTTCAGTCATAAAACACTGTAATGTATTAGCAAGATAAATTAATTTGCCTTTTTCATTTTACTTCAGTTTAGCACCTTTTGTTTGTTTGCTGGTTGACCACAAACCTACTTATCAAAATGTTCTATACAAAGGTATAAGTATGGAAATGGTATTAATATTATCAGTACACAGCGACCAACACTGAATATCAAATAAGCCCCATCATCACCCACAACATGCTCCCGCAAGTTCTTTTATTGTAATCTATTTGTCTTTAACATTGACCTGTTTACTTGTTTCCATTTGTGGAACATAATGTGCTTTTAAACCTCATATTTATTCCTGTGGTATATAGCAACCGATACATCCTGTATAATAGCTTATTTGTTTTTGCAATGGAAATGTATTATGTTTATTTTTTACTGGTATAAAATACACCAAAATGACAAATATTTACTCCTGGCTAAGAGAGAGAGGATAAATCTTTTGCAGGTAATGTGAGGCTAGTTCTTCATTTCTTTGTGTGTGACAATCACTTCGATTGACAGCAGCTGAGAGGCAAATGGTCACACTCCATATTGTATTGATTTTAGCTTAGAAAGGCTGTTGTGTGCAGACGGACGGATGGAGGGAAGAAACAGGGCGAGAGATTGCTGGTGATGACGATGACGGTGGGTGGGGTAAAGAAACACAGAGCGGCGTGATTGATGTGGGGAATGAGGGAGTGCAGCCGAGAAGTGCACAAGGGAGATGTTTAGTAAAATGTGTTGATATATTTCAACCCCATAAATGCAGCAATTTGTCTTGATAACTAGAAGGACATAGAGGTGTGATTGATATTTTTAGTGGTTACATACCAGTGCTGCTGCTTTCCAGTAAGGCCCCCCACAGCTTTCAACATTTTCAGTGAATTGATCAATGTTTGATTGGACTGAAAACCACTCCAGCTCACTAGTCACTCTCTCAGTAATCAAAAACAGAACACTAACTGTTCTTCATTCCGGAGTACAAAAAACAATTTTTGTGTGTGTTTGAAAAAAAACTTTCTTGTTGATGAGTTTGCAACCTCTCCTGCTGCTGTTAGCTATCGTTAAAAATAAAATCAAGTCTTTTTAGCAGTTCAGTTGTGTCATAGTTTGGTCACTGTTTGGTTTGTAAATTAGCTAAAACATTGCATATATGTAGCACAGCGTTCATGAATTTATCCAATAATATTTGTGATTTCAAAAAATATAGTATATAGTAAGTATGTGTTTATTTAGAATCAATGTGATTTCAAAATCTAATAAAGATTAATTAATAAAATTAAAAGGTTGTAAATCGGTATTTGCAGCATAATCATAGAAGTCTTATTATTCTCTTTACTTTTAGCCATGCTTGCACCTCAGTCAGTCAGTCTACCACGTTGGTCCAGACAAAAAAACTATTGGATGGATTGGCATTAAATGTTCACTGACCAAGGGTGTCACTTTGTATTGAAAAGTGGTTGGGACTTAGGGGTGTGAAAAGACACTTAGCTCGCGAGACATCACAATACACGATATTAGGTTCATGAGAACGGACAAAAAAAAAGAGCTGGAAAACTTCATTTCTGTCATTCTGGTGAAAGCTTCTGTAATTATATAAAAGGAAACATCAAAAATTAGGTAGCACATCCATCAATCTGTCATCAACCGCTTATCCTGCACGCGGGGGATTGGAGCCTATCCCAGCTGACATCGGGCGAAAGGCAGGGCACACCCTGGACAGGTCGCCAATCCATCGCAGGGCCAGGTAACACATGACAGTTCAAAATATATAAATATAATAGAATATAATATAGTGCAGCTCTCAGCCATTCTATGTTTCTTTCAGGTCTGTTACTCCTGTAGATCAACATTTCTCATGTAATATCATCCCTGCTGAGGCAACACATATGTAGGCATGATTTTGTTTTTCCTCCTCTTTTGTCAAGTTCAAAGACAGATAACTGAAAACTTGGCCAAAAAACAAATTATGCTTTTAAAAAGTAGTGGGGACAAAATCAGCCATTTCAAAAAGTGGCGGGGACATGTCCCCAGCGTCCCCAGTGTAAGTGACACCTATGGCAAAGACCAGCATCAGGTCAGTTTTCACCTATCCAGTGAAATATTTCAGCATCTACTGGATGTGTCCTATTGACTTTGGTGATCACCTGAGTTTTTCCGGACTCCATTTGTGGTTTTTGTAGTGTCACATATCTAGCTGGGCAACGATTGAAATTTTTAATAGCGATTAATCGCATGATTTTCTTGCGATTAATCATGATTAATCGCATTGTTATGTGCAAAATTGAATAATGAATTCTAAAGTAGTGTATTGCACAATACTTTTAAAATTACTGCTATATACACAATGCAGTGCAATAACGTGGTTTGCTAACACTTTAAACCAATAATGTGCTTTTTACCAGCAGTATTCCCTTTACACAGTAGCAATAAAATATTTCTTGTAAATCTCAACCTAAACATTAATGTAATCAAATCAATATTCAACCAAAGCTGTTTGCCACTGCCAGGGCATTACCCTTTATCTGTCTTGTTAAAACAAGTTACCATCAGAGTCTAGTTTTCTTGGGATTTTTTTTGAGCAGGTGTCAGCAGAAACATTTTTCTTTTATCAGGGAGCAGCAGAAACAGTCTATGTTCAGCAAGTTTGCTTGTTATGGTGCTTTCAGACCAACTGCGAATTTTCGCCTCATGACGCTTTCCTTACACACAACGTGAGAAGGCGATTTTAACGCAATAATGTGAATAAATACAACTTGCCATTACTACAACTGTATGACCCCAAAGTAAACATTTTGCTGTAATTAAATAGCAATAAACTGATTAAACTGATGCCGAAATAACTGCAACATGATGCATATTTGTTAAACAAATGAATTCATGCTTTGTCAGGTCTGTCAGCAAGACAGCAGGACAACAACTTCTAAAATGTTTGTTTTCTGAATGGAGTTTGGATCATCACAGTAAAGTACAATGATGGCTGGAATAAAGTTAGACACATGTTTTCTCAACTCACCAGGCAGTTCAACCCTTCTCGCTTTCTTTTCTCCATGTAATGTCCAGTTTTGTCCGTTTTTTATGTAAATGTGAAGTTGTAGTCCGACAGAGCTAACAACACTAACAACAACACTGGAACGGAACGATGTGCACGGAAGCTAGCTGCTGAGAAGCTCCAGTGAAGATAAATCAATGTTGAAATCCCAAAAACCAAGTAAAAAGCTAATTTAATGCAAGCAACTCCAAGCTCCTCCTGGAATCCGACAACTATGGGTGTTTATTTGTCCAATGGTTGCTACGCTGCTCCCTGCACCTCTTCTCCAAGTTTAGCAGCTCTCAGCCGGCAAGCAGATTTTCAATCCTGCCTGGCCCTCTCCACACAAGGCTCTGAAGCCCTTTTTGTCCACCAGAGAGAACCTGCTGAATCCTCTCTCCGCTGCTTGTTTGGGAGGGTTATTTGCAGGCTGATAAACATCCCACCCCTCCTGTGACCCATGGTTGGACTGTAGGCCTATGTTCATTCAGAGCCAGTGAGCAACGGACTTTCAAAACAATAATTTAAAAAAACTGTGTTAATGTGCAATAAAAAGAATTTCCTAAACCTAAAGGCGTTTCATACTTATGCTGAAGAGTAGCCTACCTTGTGCGTCAAATATGGACGCTTTGTCAGGCTTTCTCAAAGCGTCGTATTTGATGCCCTTAGATGACAATGTGTTGGAAAATGTGGATACTAATTGTAATACTATGTCAGAGGTGTTTGCCCCAAGTGAAAGAGTAATAGTAGTTAAAATGTAATAGTCTTATTGTTTTAAAGGTGAATAATGTGTTTCAACAGCCTAGTATGTCAAAGACTTCAAGCATTTACATTGGTTTTTACAATTACTAAGTTGTGTCATCAGTTGTATGGAAGCAATGCAAGAACACTGCAAAGATGCTGAACTTAATACTCAATTTGGAGTTGAGTGCTGTGGACTTGACATTTATCTTCCGCTCGAGGTTTGGTAGCTCGTCTGCAACAACGGGGTAGAGAAGAGCCTGTATCTCTGTCAAACTTTCTACCTCCCACGTTTCCTGTTACACTTTACTTTTTTATTCTTATTCACCTGTTTTTTTTTCTCCCCATAACTCCCACAGCTTCTAGACTTCTCCAATAGCGCAAGACTGCGACACTTCATTAGCTTCCATCATCCCAGGCAGCAATGAACTTACAGGTAGGAAAAAAAGTGACAATGTGTTAAAGATATATCCTCCTCAGTGGGGCCAGTCACAAGAAAAAACACTAGTGTGCAGTCTATATTGAAGTATTCCTAAACAGGCTGAAAGGATGTAAAATCAACTTTTGTTTTGCTTGATTTCCTTCCCTGTGCTGGTTTTGTGCCGTTTGCTTGGATTATTAAACCCTAATGTTTTGCAGATGTGTCCTGATTGGATCTATAGGTACACACATGTTC
>JAPMOB010244174.1:0-31010 GCA_029875015.1 Lepomis gibbosus | reverse complement strand
GCTACATCGTTAGCTCGCCTGTTGCTTTCAGTAACTATCTTTACTATCTGTGAATCTGTCACCGGAGGCTCAGCAATGTCCGCACAGCTACATGTACTGGATGATAATGAAATGGGTGGTGAGCTGGACTGAATATTATAAGATTGCGTCACACTTTATAACAGAGCGCAGTAAGTAAATTTACTGTAACTAGTGTTAGTGGATGGCTCTTCCTCTGGGTTGTATATTATGTGGGTCATGTTAGTTACAGCGACTGAGAGGCGGAGAAGCTGTGTACCCATCAGTAAAAGGCAATAAATCTAAATTGAACGTTATGAAGCAAACCGCTGCGGGTCCGAGCTAATGTAGCGTTAGCTAGCTGCTCGTGCATGCATCACTATGGGATAGTAATCAAATCGCTACACATTTTTACCATTACATAATTTATGCAGGCTTTGACAAATTGAGTTTATGTTGGAGTCTGTGTTGTGCTGGGAACAGGTCTTTCTTAGTGTTAACAGACTCCATGTCGCAAGTTGCAGTGTCGTCGCTGCTGAGTGCAAAGTAGACACAGCGAGAGGCTCGAGAGCGCATGCTGGTGTCAGTCACTGGATTTCGCGGAAAATCCTACCCGGAGCCTTCGAATAGGAATACCTGCCTTCAGAGTTAATCGCCAAACCCGGCAAGTGGATCATTTTAATGTCATATTACAACCCCTTCACACACAGGCAATAAAAAAAGGATCAATTTTAGTAGAAAAACTACAGCCCCTGTAACATTTATTGCGAGTAAACGGCATAGTTGTCAGAGCTGAATCCGACCGACTACGAGTGTTTATTTATCCAATGGTCAGAACACTGCTCCCTGCTCCTCTTCTCCAAGTTTAGCAGCTGTCAGCCGGCCTACAGATTTTCAATTCCCCGCTCTGCCCGGCCCTCTGCACAGAACGCTCTGAAGCCTCGGTGACGTACAGACAATCTCAACACTGATAGGCTCAGTGTCGCGCGACTTCTTCGCTTGAGTTGAAAATATTCAACTCACACGAATTCCTTTGTGTTGCCTTTGTGTGAATCGTGTGTGAATCGTGGCTCTACGTGTCTTTGCATTGACTTTAAATGTAAACTCACCGCCCTGAACGCTCGCTTCGCTTTCGGTCTGAAAGCACCTTTACACCAAGAAGGGATTTCTCTCTGAACTTCTAAAGTAGTTTTTCATTTTAACCAGACGACAAAAGTATTTCCTATTTCACAGGGGAAAAAAGTAAAGAATACTGAAAACAAAATGAAAATGAATACATGTTTTGGGTGGCATAATGTTTTTTCTTCTCCCCTCTCCTGTTCATCATAAAGATTTATTTGGAGGGATGCTGAAGCTGCTTTAACATACCCGAGCACTCTGGTGTATGATCTAGTGCACGTGAGAGAATTCCAGTTCAGTGTAATAGCTCATAAAGTCAGTTGTGTTTTTTTTCCATCAATATTAGGTAGACTTTAAATAGCACATGGCTTAAGACCAACATGATTTTCTTATTCTTAACTCTAATTTATAATAATTACTCTTGGGTTGTTTATGTATTGGTTTATTTTGAGTTAAACCTCCTGATGTGTCCTGAAAAGGTGAAATTAATATCACTTTCAGCTGCTAATTATGTTGACAGGCACTTGAGCTGAGAGGGAGAGGAATGAATGTGAAATGGTCTAACACCTAGTGACTAGTCTTGTTTTGAGGACATTTTTTCTTCCTCACTAATCTCTTTGTGTGTGAATGTTTTGCAGATAATTGATGAGGAGGAAACACAGTTTATGACCAACTGCCCCCCTGCAGTGACAGAGAGCACTCCTCGTAGACGAACCAGCATCCAGGTGTTTTGGACTGCGCCCCCTAGTGGCTCCGGCTGTGTCCTCCTTAAGTATGTATACGGCAACTGATGCTGAGCTTGATGAGCTGAGGCTAGTTCTCAGTTCAAACGCTTGGAGATACACTACACACACCTCTGGTGGAGGATTAGCTCAAATAAACAGGTCCTTGTATTTGGAGAACTGTCATTCATTATGTTATAAGAAGTCTGGTAATGAAAAAAAATTCATCCCTGCAAGTCCCGACCTTATATCAAAAACAAGGTCAGATTCGATTTCTGATTATCTCCTGCAGACCATTTTCAAAGCATACTGTAAGTTTAAGCCACAACAGCATGTCCTCTTTTGATTTTATGTGATGTGAATTTATTATTGCATTCGATAGCAGATTGATTACATTTATCTCAATGAGGGTAGACTAAATAACAGAAACACCACTCTGTATAATGCAATAGAGTTCAACAGTGCCATGAGGTATATCCTCTAAAATGATCAGAAAGTTGAATTATCGCCTCTCTATAAACAGTTTAAACAGAAGCTGAAAATTATAACTTTTATGAAGGTTGGATTAATAGCAGGGGCGGCATGGTGGTGCAGTGGTTAGCACTGTCGCCTCACAGCAAGAAGGTCGGCCTTTCTGTGTGTTGGTGTCTCTAAATTGTCCTTAGGTGTGAATGTGAGTGGTTGCGTGTCTATGTGTTGTGACCTGTCCAATGTCGGCTGGGATAGGCTCCAGTACGCAGGATAAGTGGTTGACGATGGTTAATGATTAATAGCAGGGCTTGTACATTAGACCGCATTGGTTTTAGCTAGGTGTATCTTGCAATTGTGTGTGTGTGTTGAAAGTGGTACCAATTTTGATGTTATAGAAGTTGACATAGTTGCAGTCAGAAGGTTTTAAGCATTTGGTTTTCAATTAAATCCTATTTAACTTAATGTTTTCCTAGATTGGTCATCTGGCTTATATTTAATTCTGACAGACGTAGTTAAATTACATTTCTCTGGGAGTGTCACCTGTGCTACCAGCATATCTGTCAAATCCTTGTGTACTATAACTCTGTTACATTACATCCCTTCCGCCAAGCTAAGCAGAGCTAAATGCAGAATGTTTAATCAAATTTCCATTCCCACTTGGCTTCATAAACTATTCATTATCTTTATTAGTTATACAGCTGATTGACAGAAATCAATTCTGCTGTTGTGTGTCCTGTGGGCTTGCTTAGATACGGAAGGGTAGTCATGTTTGGCTGAAGACGTATCATGGCAGAAATCCGTTTATTAATCCAGTACTGTGGGGAAATAATGATGGAAATGGTGGAAAGATACTGAGGGACTGTGACTCATAAGGACTTCTGATCAATGCATTATTTAACTGTTAATGTACCCCGACAGTTACATTAGCTGATCCAAATGTATTAATAAAGCACCTGTACAGTCAAAAAAAGCAAAAAGCATAAAACAACAATAAAAACACACAAACGAGTTGAAAAGACAATAGGACAAAAACATATTAAAAGTGATAAGACCATGAGGAAAAGAAATGCAAATCTCAGTGTGGGCAGTGTATCGGCCAGCCTAACACACTCGTTCCAGAGTTGGGGGAAGATAGTGATTTCCTCTGTGCTTCAACCTTGATCTTAAGACAACCAGAAGCAACTGGTCACCTGGGGCCCCATCCACACTACTGCTTTTTCGTTGATACATTTGCACCTCCCATCCAGACTAAAATGGTAAAAAAGTAGGACCTGAACCCGAGAAGTTTGAAAATGCTGCCGACCTGTTTTTTTGTTTTGAAACTTGGAGGGCGTTTGAGTGTGGACAGGCAAAACGGAGGACTTTAGAAACAGTGACGCTCACGCTCACCCTCATGCTCATCTCTGATTGGGTCTGACATTGATTAGTGACAGAGTTTTTGACTTGGTATTTTTATTTAAATTTTCTGTACCATGCAAATAACGCTTATCTGCAGACACTTGTGCATGTCGCCATATTTACTTTACGATGACTCCCAGTCTGTCTTCCACCGCCACACTCCCGTGTTACATTCAGTAAGAAAGAAAGAAAAAATCTGGGCTGATTTTTTGTCAGGTTTGTCTGATTTTTTGTCAGGAAAATGTATTTCAATGTACTGGGTAAATATGAGATAACTTATATACATAAAGATTCCATCATTTTTCATCTGCATTACTTATTATTCTTTCACCAAATTTTCTGTAACTACAGAAGAGAGAGAACATCTGCTTCATGTTTGCACCGACACGTGCATGCCCGCGCCTGTGAATGCCCGTGTAGGTGAATGGCCACTAGATGTGTGTTCAATGCTGGTGTGGACGGAGATCGCATTCATTTTAATTCTCCATTTTTAAACAAAAATGGAGTAGTGTAGATGGAGTGACCTTGATGGGACTTGGGGTTGTAAAAGGTCAAAGAGATGGGTTAAGGCAGCCTCATGTAATGATGTGTAGGCAAACAATAACAACCTAAAATGAATCCTAAAACATACAGGGAGCCAGGGAAGGGAGGCCAGTACAGGAGAAAATGTGCTCTCGCTTGCTCTTTCCTGTTAAAAGATGAGCTGCAGCATTCTGGACTGTAAGGGTGAGAGGAAGACCTAGCTAACACCAACATAAAGGGCATTGTAATGGTCAAGTTGGGTCAAGATAAAAGCATGTATATCCCTTTCAAAATCAATAAATTATAAAAAGGACTTGACCTTTAGTAGGAGCCTCAGTTGGAAAAAGCTAGATTTGATCGTGACTGTATCTGTATGTTTCTGTATCTCTGTGCTTTCCATTCCCTTGTCCTTGTCATCCCTGCATATTTTCTTGTTTTACCTGAGCTTTCCTAAGCTCTTCTTTCTGCTCCTCGCTCTCCCCTCCTCTCTTTTTATCCATTTCCTCTTTGTTTTCAACTCCTTTCATCATAGCTTTATCACAGCAGGTTATGTTGTATGGCACTTCTGCTCTCCTCATAGAGAGCGGTGGGATGATGGCAGAATTGTATTCAGTTAAGCACATGTAAGTAGGAAAAAGTTTGAAAGTGTGACCGAGTGTACAGCCAAGAAAGAGATATTTGAAAGAGATGTGGATGTAATACCAGGGTGCAGACAATAGCAGAGGGAAAGAGCGAGAAGCTTACAGTTCAAAAGAGATGCCTCTGAAAGTCATGATTACAGGTTGGGTGTGGGTGTTTGCCACTTTCTTCCCGCTACATGTCATAAAGACAAGGTCAGAAGGTTTTGGATGTCTTAATAAAGTCCTATTGATTCAGGAGGTACAACATCTGTAACTAACTGACAAGTGCAGGGCAGGGTGAAACCAATAAACTCACACATACTGTGCAGTCAACAAATATGCACAAAAAGAAACAAGGTATAAATGTGAAAATATATTGTAGATTAGCTTAGATAGGACAGTTTCATTACCACCACAGGTAGGAGTGGTAAGTTTTTTTTATTTCAAATCCTGTAAGAGCTCTCTTACTGCATGTCATTATGTCTGCATGTATAATATAAAGGTTATCAAAAAAGTCAAACAAAAAAAACAACATCTAGCCATGAAATTAGAAGTGTGCATGTGGCATGTGTGCTAGAAAGCTCCTGCGACTCAAATGTTGTCCCAGGAATCTTGCTCCTCCCCAGTGGTTTGCTACAGTATAATTGACAGGCAGTTGCTGTTTTTTAGATGGAAAGACTGAGCTTGGTGGTTTGGTTCCTTCTAAGGTTGGTCTGTGATGATAGGGTCAGCCAAAGATGCTCATTCAAACTCCTGAACTCAGAGCACTGTCTTAACCATCAAATCCAGTTATTTTTGACTTTCTTATATGCTAGAATCATATAGCGCTAAGGTTTACTTGTCTTACGTCAACACTAATGTTTTGCTGACGTTCTGAATATCTCACCTTCCTGCAGTGCACTGATACAGACATGTGTTCAGGGTGTGTTCAGTGCACTTTGACATCACTATTAGGTGAGCACATTCCTGAGAATACCCTGCTGGGTGTGGCTGAAGGTAGGGATGGAGTTTGATACCATTTTATCAAATTCAAATCCAGTATATAAATTAGAACATTGTTTAGAACTGTGCCTTACCTTGGCCTACCTTGGGTTTACTGGCCTTTATCTCAACTGATTTACATTAAATTCTAACATTAATATTACCTTGTTCCGGGTCTGCTCCATAGACTTGATGTGTAGACTGGACGCCGTTGTGCTGTTGTGGTAGGCTAGTTCTCTTTCACAGTAGACACACTGTTGTTGTTTTCTTTTAGCTTAAAATTACCCCATACTTTGGACACTTTCTGTCTTTTTCTCTTGGCTGTGTCTTCTTCGTCCCTTGTTATTTTCTCTCTCTTCCTCCATTTTGCAATCTCGTTGTCTTCACTTGTCCACAGTGTAATCACATATATAGTTATATGGATTAAACTAGGCATCGATGCAAAGAATTTGCGTCTACTATGGTCTTTTTCTGTATCCATCCGTGAATAAAGTTAGTTCATCACGTTTCAGGCAGTCTTTTGTGATGTGTTTATTGCCCATGTTTAAATCAGGGTGACAATGAAAATAAGATTTATCTGTCAGCACTACACGCACACATGCATCAGAGGCTGCTCCTTGAATGTTTTGCTATTTGTCAATAAAGCAGAGCCGTCAGACTTGCCTCACAGCAAGTTTTACTGTAACAGGGAGGGATTTCATTGATCATTTTAGCCAACTTTGTTCTAAATCAAATGTTTTACTTTGTGTCTAATTGCATTGAAACATAATTGCCTTCTGTTTGGTTCAACTTGCAACTGACGACAAAAAGTGGGACTGTAGACAGGAGCTATTGGCACAGCCGAGTCCTCGTGGTTGGTACATCCTGGTTGTTCCACAGAGCACATCAAAGTCACATTAAACATCTGATTGAGACAGAGCATCAGTGATCAGATGAATGTTTCAACCATGTGCTGCTGTCAGATCCTGTTTATCTCCTTCAGCACAACGATGGGACAGATCAAGGAGGATTTTGACAGGACACAATTGTCAAGCAGACCCATAGAAGTGCAATGTAAATACTTTTTTCCCCCTCTCCAGTGGATGTATGTGTCATCTCTTAGTTGTTTCTTTTTTTGTGAGTTCTGTTTATAGCAGCAGCAGAAAGAACAAAATGATAATTTTTTTTATTTTACACATCCATTGGCCATGCAAATGGAAACATAGCCATAGAAAGACTAAATCCATCCCCTCCTCACTCTCTCCTCTTTCTCTCTTTTTGTTAAGCTCTCATACTCATACTCACTCCCTCTCTCTCACTCAAACACACACACACACACACACACACACACACAAAAATAAGTGCACTTTTGGGGTGATTGGGATCGGTGGTGGTGTGGATTTGGCAAAGTGAGATAGAATTTAAATTGGATGTTAAATAAGCATTACTCTGCTTGATTGTCTGGCCAGCCCAGGGAAGTGGGCAAGCACTGAGGCAGAGTGTGCTCCTCTCTCTCAGGGAGATATGTGAAATTGGGGTGAGATTGAATTAAAGCGTGAACAATTAGAGGTGTGCTGGTGGTGTCGCTTACTTGGAATCATTTCATCCATGTTATGAGAGACTGTTTTTGGCCACAAGTCATACTTACTCTCCTACCCCCTATCATAATCGCACATATTCTCCAGTAAATACATCTATCGTACTATATGCATGTAAGTCAGTGGTGAGTATGAGAAATAATTATATTATTATGAGAGTAAATTATGGTGTGTGAATGAGATTGAGAATGCGTAATTTATATGAGAAAAATAATGTGTGTGAGAGGGAATAGGAGTGTGAGTGTGTGTGTGTGTGTGTGTGTGAATTAGTATAAAGTGTGCGAGACAGAATAATTGTAGTGATGTTGAAAGAGTATAATTATGTGTGCGTGAGAGTATGATAACATGCGAGAGAGTGAATTTCTGTGGCGGAAAAGAGTAGCATGTAAGAGAGTATTTAATTAATAAGGTATTTTGATTGAAAAGGAAGGCAGATGTGGCTCACAACCTCTTGAAATAAAAGCCAGAATCTTTTAACCATTTTAGTCAAACTCTCTCACACAGAACTATTCTAAAGCATGTATAATGTCTTTGTCTCATACTGTGAATATACAAGATACACATACATACTGGGTATATAGGTGCATCTAAGAAAATTTTAATATTATAATATTATATAAGTTTTTCTATAATTTCAATAAAAAAGTTAAACTTTCATGTATTCTGAATTCATTACACAGTGAAATATTTTAGGCCTTTTTTACGGCTTACAGCTCATGGAAATCAAAAATCAGTATTTCAAAATATTAGAATAAAGAATGGATAATATAAAAATGTTGACCTTCTGAAAAGTTAAAAAGCTCTGCAAAAGGTTAATTTATACACTCTGTACTTTATTGGGGCTCCTGCATTAGTGTGGTGTGGCATGGAGGCAATCAGACCGTGGCACTGTTGAGGTGTTATGGAAGACCAGGTTGCTTTGATAGCAGCCTTCAGCTGTCTATATTGTTGGTCTGGTGTCTCTCATCTTCCTCTTCACGATACACCATAGATTCTTTATGGGTTCAGGTCAGGCGAGTTGGCTGGCCAGTCAAGCACAGCAGTACCATGGTCAGCAAACCAGTTACTGGTCATTTTGGCACTGTGGGAAAGTACCAACTCCTGCTGGAAAAGGCAATCAGCCTCACCATAAAGCCTGTCAGCAGATGGAATCATGAAGTGCTCTAAAATCTCCTGGTAGACTGCTGCATTGACTCTGAACTTGATAAAACCAAGTGGACCAATACCAGCAGATGACATGGCACGTCAAATCCCCACTGACTGTGGAAACTTCGCATAGGACTTCAAGCTACTTGGATTCTGTGCCTCTCAACCTGTCCTCCAGACTCTGGGACCTTGATGAAAAGCAAAATTGACTTTGAAAAGATGACTTTGGATCACTGAGCAGCGGTCCAGACCTTTTTCTCCTTAGCCCAGGTAACACGCTTCTGATGTTGTCTCTGGTTCAGGAGTTGCTTGACACTAGGAATGCAACACTTGCAGCTCATTTCCTGGACACGTCTGGACACCTCAGTCCACTCCTTAATAAGATCCCCCAAGTTCTTGAATCGTTTGTTTGACAGTGCTCCCCAGGCTGTGGTCATCCCTGTTGCTTGTGCACCTTTTCCTACCACACTTTAACCTTCCAGTCACTTTCCCATGAATATCCATTGATACAGCTCTCTGTGAACAGCCAGCCCTTTCAGCAGTGGCCTCCTGTGGCTTACCCTCCTTTTGGAGGTTGTCAATGAGTGTCTTCTGGATAACTGTCCAGTCAGAAGTCTTCCTCATGATTGTGGTTGTGTGTACTAAACCAGACTCAGAGATGCATGGATATCCATGAGCTGGATATCAGTCAGAAGTCTTCCTCATGATTGTGGTTGTGTGTACTAAACCAGACTCAGAGATGCATGGATATCCATGAGCTGTATGACTGAGTATGTTATGTGAGTATGTTATGTATAGCTGTGAGTAACAGTGTGTATGGTGATGAGGATAAGAGAGTGTTAGCAGAATACAGTATATGAGACCTGGTGTGATTTGCTCACATAATGAAGGAGACCCACTTCTCTACACGTTTAAGTTCCTCCACTCAGTGTGCAGGATATGACCTGCCTTGACCATCTCTGTTAGAAATGGTTTTGCAATGATTACCTGCTGTTCGTTCCATTTTGTAGAAGCCTGATCTTTTGCTCTCTGATCTTTTATTTTCCTTTCTGTCCATCTCCCAGTGGACACACTGCTTACATTAAAAGGGTAAATGAAGCTTAGAAATACTAAGAGAACAGGCATTGTTAAGTTCGTAGGTGTAAATGACATATGGTGTGATGTCATTCACTGTTACCGTGGTGATGTGGATTGTAGGAATTGCTATCCCCAAACCAATTGATCATCATTCATAATGGGCTCCATGCAAAAACCATGATGACTTTCGTTCTCTGATTTAAGATCACTTTTGATATTCACTTATTTTTTCTTTGTTAGCATTTTTAAAAGTGCATGGACCAGACCTGTTGTATGGGTTAAGAACATATAGTCTGAAAGAATGTGAACTATCATCATCATTTCAGTAGTTGCTAAGAAAGTCTCTCACTCCGACAAATACTCAGGTCTATGCAAGATCAGCCGTAGCACCTGACAGTGCAACATAATGTAATTATAGGTTAAAATATTTCTCGTCTAGTAGGGTTACCTGGACGATTGTCCTGCCCCCTCAAATGCCTCCCATCTAAGTCATGGGTAGTTTTGCTTTAACAAGATGTTTATTACTGACTTCATGTCAAATCATTCTCTCTCGATTCTCATGCATGAGAACCTCATGAAAAGGTTGAAATGAGCAATTAATTTGATAGATTTGTGCATTTATGAGTTTTAGGATAAAAATATGAAGTCACTTGCATGAGACCCATTGTTAAAACGTGTAAATCACTGTCATTCACTGATATGGTAAAGATGTGGACGGTACAAATACCTCTGAACAAACTAGTAAATGCATCATTTACAATGTCTTTTAAAAGCCAAATTATCTCCCTTTAAAATTGAGAATTAAATGAGGTATACAGCTTTTGTAGGATTAAAAACAATCATAAATATTTCGTTCCTCTCATCCTCTAGGTTAATACCGTATATATTTTCTCTCCCCATGTGACTGCATGAATTTTTTTGCTGTGAGGGAACAGTTGTGGTATCAGCTCAGCTCAACAGAGCACAACACAACTCAGCTTAGTTTGAAACTCCAGAATAAATGGTATCCCAACAGTCCAGCTGGACTGGGCCCACCTGGATCAGACCTTACCCTAGCACCTCCATCCAACACCTTATTGCTGGGTTTTATCTCCATGGAAACCTTCTTACAGCCATGACTGGCTTAAAAGGCTGGTGTTTGTGAGGAAGTTAGGTGTCTGTTGGCTTCTGAAAAGGTTTCTTTGCGGCTGATTTACATGTCAAGGCCCCTCTCAGACCTGTGTTCCCCACCTCCCAGTGGAACAAGCCTTTTAGACAGCTCAATCTAGAGGAGCTCCCCTCTGCCAGGCCTCGCATTTTGGGGAGCATTACTGTTGGCCTGTCAATCAGTTCTTATCGACACAGTGCATTGCCTTCTATATAGTATGTCTGTGCGTTTCTTAATATTTCCGTACAAAGTGCCATAGGGATTTTCTTGAATGCAAAAATCACTCTTTTAGTTGCTGTCTCTTTTTCAGTTTTTTCTTCAGCTTTTCAAGCTCTCATTTCTATGTACTTGTGTATCTTAATGCTGATGCATGCTTTTTGTGGATTTTGTATGAGACATTGAATGCCTCCATCTGAAATACAGAAATTTCCCCGAGGGCTCTGATACCTGCTGTTAAGGCTCCTCTGAAAAAACAGGAAGATGATTATGAATAACTCTGCACCTGTTCCATCTGCCACAATCCACTGTTCAGACTGTCAGATCTTTAGAGCCAAGATTTTCCACATTTTCTGCTGTCTGTTGTATTTTGTTTCTTTTTAAAACTGCACAGCTTCTCTGAATGTTTCTCATCTTTTCCCGTCTTTTTCTGTGACATTCACACTTACTTTTGCCCGTTTTGCCTACATTTGTACTTGGTGCTTCCCCCATCAAACTTATCCATCTATCTCTTCTTGTTGTCTCTGTGTAGGGCAAGCATTGTACAGAAGAGGATAATCTATTTCCAGGATGAAGGCTCACTCACCAAGCAAATGTGTGAGAAAGGTAGGCTTCTTTTATTGACACAGAATAAATAATTTACCATGAATTTCTTATTCCTTCAAGCTCCCTGCTGGTACTCTATTCCGCTCCCTACTGATCTCTTTTTTGTCTGTCTACTTTTTTCTGTATTTTCATTCATTCTTGATTTTGATGCGGGACTTTCCTTGCTGCTGTTATGCTCTGGCTTGTGAATGATTGTAAATGAGTGTAACCCCTGGCTGTGCATGACATTGGATGCCACACTGAGCAATAGATCAAAAGAACCGTTCTGCCCCCACCCGCCTTCCCCCTTGTTCCCTTCAGCTCCCCACTTTCTTAAACCACCCATCTCCTGTATGATGGGCACCTCTCCCATCTGCTCCTTATACTAATGAGCAATCTCTCGATGCCTATCTCATGGTCTTCTGGTGTTTCTCTCTGTGTCTGTTTAACTTTTTCCCTCCTCTCCCATCCCCTCATTTCTGTCCAGAATCCCTGTATGGAGATGCTACTGATAAACCTCTGCTCGACTGCTGTGCCTGTGGAACAGCAAAGTACAGAGTCACCTTCTTTGGGAACTGGTCAGAAAAGACACATCCAAAAGACTATCCACGTAAGCACAGCCTCCTCTGCTCTTTCTCATGTCACCTCAGCTTCATTACTCATTAAAAGAATAAGTCTGGTTATCTATTTTTTTTACTAGCAGAAAATTGCATAAAAAGATCTAAACCAGCATTAAGGATGTATTGGCTGTACAGCTAAAGACTGTTAATTCCATAGACAACCATGCCATAGATGTCCATTGTTTTCCAATGAGTGACACTGTTTTGCTGGTTCACATGTCCCTTCATTAAGATAAACATCGTTTTTGTACAGTAGTGTATTTTCACCCGACTCCACATATACCATCCTGTTACCAAAAATACTTCACCTCACCACATCACACCACACTAAACTTAGTCCCGCACAGATGCACTATTTAGTCCTGTTTGAGTAACTTTTGCTAAAAACTACAGTGTCCAGCTGTTTTGGGAAATTATTTAGCTGAGTCTTGAACATATGAATGATTGGGTTTGGTAGGGGGGAGTCACAGACTGGGTAGGAAAGTCGGGATGTAGTGAGAAAAGACACTGGTCTTGTAATAGGATTTGCTGACAATAACAAAAATATACAATATCGGCAGACTTATCCTTTAATCTCAACTGTAGCTTCATTGCACCAGAAACTCTAGGATATGTTCCCATTATGTTGGAGGTGAGATACAGTGTGGCACCATAGTTAAGTGTGATGTGTGTATAACCTTGAGCCACATTATCAGGATGTGAATGGACTTAAGGATTACACTGGCTCTCCTGTCTAAATCAGGCTCTTGCCGGTCCGATCAATAAACTGATTAGACTGGAATAAGATAAACCCTTAGATCGAAAGGAGCCCTAATTTACTGTCTTATGGTGGGAGTAGTTGGTATGTGACTCACTCTCGCAAAGATCCTCACACACACCTCACAGATAGATCAACTTAAAAGAGGATAAGGGAAGCTGTGTGGTTTCTATTTTATCCCGACTCTTAGGATGCCACAGTTGGATTTCTCCTTGCACAAAGTCATATCCTAGGTAACCAGTTATTATAACACAGCACATATGGCACTGGGCAATAATATTCACTGACCACAATACAGTAAGCACATGATGATTGCCCTTATGGGTTCAACAAAATGTTGCTAAAAGTAAACTTGGTCTGACTTTTTCTTACTGGTAGTACTCACTGGCATTTTTGCTAGATACGTCACATGTTATCGTTCTATTTTTAACATATGTCCTTCAAGTGTAAGAGCCTTAGACCATTGTGGTGACACACATTGTGAGACCAAAAATTCATTGTAAAACAGGCCAACAGGACTTTTTTTTAATGCCGACATGATAACCTTGACAGTTCTAATTTCTTTCTCCCTTTTGTCCCCATTATAAGTCATGGACTACCAACCTAAGAGATGGCAGCTTGCTCGGAAATAGAGAGTATATTGAGACAGAGAATGGCTGGTTTGTCCCGGAATATGTTTTATGGCAACGGGGGAAAAAGAGAGAAAGAGGGAGAGACAGTTCAAAACTCCTTTATTGACCAAATAAAGAAGTACCCTCGTCATAGTCAATTTCCTGTTACTCAAGGGAAGCAATATATTGCTTCAGTCCAGACTGAAAACATATACACCAAAACAACAGCTGCCTTCCGTCTCCTGAATGTCTCTATTAGGTCTACAAGTATAGTTCTGAGGTCCAGCATTACGCCAGAAAGTCCTTTTAAGCTGTAGAAAGAGGTTATATTGTTAAGATGCCCCGTATTATTAACATATCCCTGCAAAATTGTGGCAGGTCATTAATAGGCACACATATCATGTCACTGCTCTTTTTCACTCCCTTGTATCTTATAAAAAAAACATTTCTAGAAATTGAAGATGAAAACCAGCCAGCATTGACCACAAGCACTAATCCCTACCAAAACTGCACTGAAAAGGAGCCGACTGCCCCCAAGTTATACTCATATTTTGAAGTAATCCAATACTGCCTCAACCTTGGGCAAAGAAACCTGATGATGGATGTAACACTGCTAACCGGAGCCATAACGTTAAGCTATTTAGTTATTGGCATGAATCCCTGCCTGCCCGAGTCAGACATTTATGAAAGCTCAGGGCACAAATGGCCTTAAAATTTCATAAAGGGCCATCAACAAAAATATTAAACCACTAATGTGTTTGAAATCATCTTTATAGTCAAGTTAGAAACGGACTGATGGACAGATATGTTGGGAAAAGAAAGCATTTTCTGCTTCTGTAATTTGCTTCAGTACTTACAAAGACTAAAAGGCTTTAAAGATCAAATGAAGGAAAAAGAAATGCCTTAAAGGACTCATTATTTATACTTGTCCCCACTACATGCAAGGAACCAACCACCTCTACTTTTTCAATCAACAAACATACAAAACTCCAAACATTTCAAACTATACCTTTGTAGGTCCTGTATACTACTTCACATATTCACACAAAGGAAGACATCCTCACTGTGCTCCGTTGTTATAAACTGTTATGAATTTGTGGGTCATGGGTCACATCTCTCTCTTCTAGGTGGTTTCTTTATTGCATGTTGTATTGATTTATGAGTGTTTTCTTCAACATTTTACTTAAATGATTACAGGGGCTGTTGTCAGTGTGTCCTGACCGACCCTGTTGGAGTGGCGGGAGATTTAAATAATCAATGCAGTACCTCGTGCATAAATGTGGACAGCGACTCTCTTAATGGGGAGCATCTTACTATCTGAAAAATATGCCTTTTGAATAGCAGATACTGCGTCATTGACTTTAGACCAAGTATTTGTTGGTCAGTGGCACAATTGCTTTTTGCTGCCTCGAAATAGCCATGCGCCAGGAATGTGCCTCACTGCACCTTATTTTAAGACTCAGATGGGCGTACATTTGCTACTGGGTGTGACAGTGACATCTGAGTCGGTTGGAAACTACCAATGACAATTGTGCTGCACTTTGTCACAGCATTCTGAAACAGCAAGATGAAATTATTGCATGTAAAACCCTCTCTGTGCCATAGAAATATAGTATCAATATAATTCTTGTTCCTTAAATCGAATATTGTTTACTGTAATGCTCATGAATCCTAAGTTTGTGAAGGTGGGCTCATTGTCCTGAATTAGTTAAGCAAGAACACATTGAGTATTAGTGAATTTATTAATTCCCATGGCTGATTGGAAATATGTAATCATTTGAATAACAGGATATGTCTTTTGTTTTATCATGACATCAAATGAATATCTATAAGAAAAAAAGAGAATGCAAAGAATCTTGAGGCACTGCTGTGGGCAGTGATGAGTCAAACCCATTCAAGTCAGTAGTTATTCCATATTAATCAAAGTAATAGCCCTAACCCTAAAAAGTTAGGGCTTATATTACATGTTTTACACAGAACAGAAGACATCAGGAACAATAGAAAGAGCAAAACCAAGCTTATCGATGTTTAGTGCTAAATAAAGGAGAAATCTTATTGGAATCAAGAGATTTGTTTGTTAGAAACTCCTTCATATGCTTGTATGCTGCAATGTCCTACAAAGAACTGTTTAAGTTTCTACAATATGCTATTACGGGAATACTGTGAACACAGAGATTAGATTATCAGAGTGATTCATCTTTGTTCAGACTCACACTGGGAACCAGCAGAAGGCAGAAAGGGTGACTTACAGAACTGCAGAGTAAGGGATCTATTTAGGGCATAAAGATGAGAGCCAGACCTATGACCTATTTGAGCAAACCTCACCTTAAATAGTGATATCATGGTGACAAATTGTTGTTCATGTGAAGGATTCTCTTACGTGGTACAATGATAATCATTCAGCTTGATTAGCAGCTTGATGTTATGTCTGTTTTGACTCCTAAGGACTCAGACATACTTTTTATGATGATTGAGTCTATAAAACCATCGTTGTGCTCTCAGGGTGATGTAGCTGAATGTTATTGCCCTCCATGTACATAATAAAGTACTATGACAGGAATATCACACAGCCAGTTTCTGTGCTGTTGAGGTGGACATGTCAGACCACTGAGGGCCCACAGTAAGATGACAAGGATATCTCAAAAGGACTTGTAAACATCAACAGGGAGCTCATCAATACAATAGATGGTACAGCTGTACTCCATGTATGCCTTATTATGCCTCACACAACAGTGGAGGTTATGGCAGGGCTTTAGCTTCCACAGTCCCTAAGTTAATTGTGTAAGGCTCAGTTTGGTTTAGGTTGTGCTGTCACCTCTAATGAATCATCAAAGATACTACCACTGCTGCTGCCTCTCTGTATGCGTACAGGTTTAGGGCACATATAGAGCTCCACTTTCCCTTTTTCCATTTGTCACTTCGGCACACACTTTTGTCCTGAGCAAGAGAGAGAGAGAGACTGAAAGGATTATGAGGGAGCGTAAAATTAAAGTAATACACTGTAGGTGGTTTGCAGCTATAAGGAATCATTTTTAGACTGAAACAAATCACTGTTTGTCAATAAATATGTTGCACGAAAGGAGGCGTTTGGTCTGTCAGTCAACAGACTAATGTACTAGTCAACTGATGGCTCATGGCATCTCTAGAGCCGTGCCACAATCTTGAATGAATTGAGTGATGCAGAGATAACTTTGGGAAAAAGGTTGGGATGTCCAACTAATGCAGTGTTTTATTGGCTTATTTCACCAGGTCGTGCCAATCACTGGTCAGCCATCATTGGTGCCTCCCACTCTAAGAACTATGTACTGTGGGAATACGGTGGCTTTGCCAGCGATGGAGTTAAACAAGTAGCTGAGCTGGGTTCCCCAGTCAAAATGGAGGAAGAGATCAGACAGAAGGTAAGGTTCTCCAGCACTAGGAGATGACTGAAGCACTGCATGTATTGTATAAAAGTAAAATGGAAAAGCATAAAAATAAAAATAACATTTTGAGCATCGTTATATCCCTTTTTGCCAGATTTACGGTCATGGTATTTTACAAATGCATGAGTTCACTGATCGAAATGTTCAGCTTTGTTTCTGGGAATATTTTGCCTTGACTAAAACGGTTAAGAGATGAGTTGCATAACACCTCTGGGGCCTCAGAGGATGTTCCAGGGTGTGCACACCTGAGTTCAGAACGGAAAGGCAGTATTCAGTATTGTTGCCCAGATTGCTTAGTGCTTTCAAGCATCTACGCTAATAATAGCCTGTCTCTACATCTGTGTACACTTAACCAAATCAAGCCAATTACACATACCTCCAAATGGCTCTGAATTATATTCTTGTATATCAGTTCATCTTTGATCAGACTTTGGACCTTGACATGACCACTTTAACGCTCCGGAGGAGTTTTGGAGGTAGCGTCTTCAGGATGTAGCTGTAAGTGTATTTCCTTCAACTCGGTTAATTAGTAATTGATATAAGGATATGTCTCCCCTACTGTGCCCAAGGGAAGCTTTCTCTACTTTCACTTTCAAAGTGCCTTTCACAGTTTCCACCTTACTTTGACAATTAAGTTGTAATTTTTATATATTTCTTGTACTCCACTTCTTTCTCCCTGCTTGGCCTCTCTTGTCTGTTATCTCCACAAGTAGCGTGGAGATCTTTCTTCTTTCACTCCTCTCCATGGCCATCTCTCTCACTCTTAGTATAACCCGTGCTGGCAGAGCAGATGGTCCTGCAGAGTGCTTATTGTTGGCTAATATTGAAGACCTGGAGTCACAGCAGATAATGGGAGCACAGTGTGAGCAATGGGGTCTCTGTGTCATTGCCGTCTTCCCACTGCTATTACAGCACACTCTTATTTCCAGTTATTCTCATCTCTTGGCCTGGATCATTAGATGGTGAGATTGAAATGAGACTAGATTTGATTGACCAGTACTGTAAGTGTGCAGAACATACATTCTATTAGTTATTTATGATTACATGCTGTTGTGTTTGCAGTTCATTTGCATTTACTTCTGGAACACATGATATGAGAATTCATTTATGCACACAATTGATCATATCTGCCTTCCCAGGGATCAGTTACATAAACCAAGTGGGACAACTTTTTTCTTTCTATATGTTTATTGAAAATGTTATAAACAACAGTTGGACTGGGCAGTATATGCCCCTTTTCTTATCAGCAGGTATGGTGAAATCATTGACTGGGAAAACATTTTCCTCACCACCCGCAATCAAATCACCACAAGGTATGGCATGGCTCAAGCTGTGGTTGTTGAGAATAATTGCTCACTAGTGAAGTGGTAATGACTGACACGCGAATGTAGGGTGATGATTACACAAGGCGATCAGTATTAACCTTGATTATTCTGATACTAGCAAGGTGCATGCTATTATCCACTGACTGAAATAATAATCAGCTTTTTTTCAATGCTCAAATAGTGCCATTTATGTTTGTATGTTTGGTGCCTATTTATGTTTGTTAATAGACACAGACATAGTTGATTGCACTGAGCTTTTATAATGTCATTTTTTTGCGGTTGACGTTCACAGCTGCTGTGATACCTAGAAACTAAAAAGTATGTTCTTGCTGTAGACAACTACATCACACATTCATTGTGTCCACTTGTATAGAACTCAGACAACACACATCGATGCCCTTGAGGTAAGGAGGCTGGGAGAAGGAGGCTCCCTCTTTTGAGCCGTACGGCGCTTCTTGGTAAACGCTGACACAAACAGAAAGCTGATTCTCTTTTGTGTAAGGCGGGGCGTCAGGGGGAGCAACTGGCGATGAATTCAAAATTGATATTCATAGCCAGGCTCCACTCCAGCCAAGGGGTGCGCTGATCAGAGTGTTCATACAAACTTTCATTTGCAGAGCCAAGCAGGCATGCAGACCGTGCAAACACACACATGCACAGACAGAGCCCTCTTTATCCTGCTCATGTCAATTCACAGTGTGATGGCTTTATTTCATTTCTGAGTTTGTCACCCTTTCAGAGCTTGGACAGGGGTGTGCTGTACCATCTGTATTGCTGTTACTGCTCATCAAATGTGCCTGTTCTGTAAGAATATAAACACCTTTAGAATTCTGTTTAAAAGACACTTGTCATCTATTAAATGGAGGACTAAGAATGTGACATGCACAATTTGCAAAATTTAATTTGTCTATTCCATACAAGCTTGGCCCGCTCATTTCAGCCCTTACCATGTGACCGGCTAGTGATAAAAATGTGGTCAGATGTCAGAACCTCCTCAAACACAGCCTTCATCCACACAGACTCAGCGCCTCTGCACCGCACACAAGCAATCATGAGACCATGCCACTCATCATATTGAAATGACTGGAGATTATGAGTGTGACTACTACTGCCCTTTTATGAATTCATATATTTTAATGGGCAAGAAGTTGCTTTCATTTGATTTATCATGGTTTGCCACCAGAGATGCAGATCAAACTTGTACTTGTTTGTTAACCCTCTGGTTAGTAAGTGTGTTAAACAGATGATGTGTCTTGATGTTTAGTGCACACAGTAGTTTAAGTGGTTGAGTTACAGATTGTTGTGTTTTTTTTTTTACAAATTGCCTTCAGACTCTAAACAGATGTGCAATACTTTTCCATTTGCCAAGTACAAATGCTCTTATCAGAGGACTTGGCAATACAGGGATGCATCCTGGTTCCGTTATTGTTGTCCCTCCTGTCATGTCTGAGGAGATTTGTATATGCATTCAGTCATTACAGAAGCTCAGTGTGTCACTAATGAGAAGTTTAATGAGACTCTCTCTACGGACCAGCGACCAGGGCCAAGGCCTCAGACGGATTATGAAATCTCCTATTTCCTCTCTCAGCATGGGGTGTTTTTCATTATTGCACAGTACGGATGCTTAAGGAATCCTCTATTATCCTGAGCTCCAGAGCCAGGCCACAGAGCAGAGGCAACACAACTCAGTCTGGGGCCAAAAAGAGACATTACAGATTAATGACAGGAAATACAGATCCATGTCACTTGATACAACTGTGGAAATCTAAGTGATACCCCCTATATTTCCTTTTTGAATGTAAGAAGTCGATGCAGGAAATTTTTGAGAAGGGTTCAAATAGAACTTTTTAAAACTGCAATGCCAAATGCGGCTTGTATTTAATCACAGTAAAATTGCCAGGTTAATGAAATCTCTTTCACAGTCTGCAAGGAGCAATAGGACTGACTCATGAATTTACTTTGTATGATGAGCAAAAGAACAACAGGTATTGTGGGATAAAATAGCTTGTTGATAATCTTTCTCCATCTGCTCCTCTTTCTGTGCACCTTGCGAGGATTCAAATGATAATTTTGCAGTTCAGTTGTTGAGAACAGTAAGGTCTGCCATCTGTAAGTGGGAGGCCTGCAGTCAAGGGCGTGGGTAGAGAATAATAGATATGCAGTTTCCTTTGGGTCCTTGACTCTCACTGGATGAGCTGGTGTGTATGTGTGTTTCTCTTTGTATACAGAGAATTACTTGACAACCACTTTTCACTGCATGGAAGTCTCACTTTTCTAAATAAAAGAGTTGTAAATCTTTACAGAGTTTATTGTGTCAGGAGAAATGATGCACCTATTTAGTAGATGCTCAGAGAGAAGCGCTACAGTCTATTGCAGTCTATTGTATTGTTCTTCTGATCTTCTGAGATTGAGGGAGTACAGAGGAACAGTAAAGTGAATTTATTTTATTTAATCATACCAAACAATTGTTACTGTCTGCTGATTCCTTTTTCTGTCATTTCTGTCTGAGGAATGCAGTTGTTGAACCAATGGCACACTTAACACAATGGAAAGAAGCAGCTATGTTATTGTACGCATACAAATTTCACTCTGTTCATTCCAGTGACTGCACATTTGAGGAAAAAATACACGACATGAGCAAATTCAAACACACACTCCCCTAACTAAGGAGATACTTTTGATAATAAGCCAAATCTGAATTATCTATTTCCCCCTGCACCTACCTCTTGAAAGACCTGTACAAGGCCAACGGGTGAGAGAAGACTGAATGACTTATTTTCTTGCATCATCTTGTTTTGTAATGTCTTTTTCAGATCCAATCTCTCATCAAAGAATGACAGATGAAACTAGTCATTCGTAATTAGTCTTTCAACAGTCATTTGATTAAATCCTGAACTAATTAATTATCTTATGTATGGGTTTATAAGAGAATATGGTGGTCCGTGCAGCATGCAAGCAAGCTACTTAAATGAAATTCACTCCCTTTTACCATCCGTGAAAGGGTCTAGTTATGCTTAGGTTGACACCTCCATGTTCTAATAACAGTTGTATTTTAAATGACTTTAGTGTTTATGAGACAACAGTACAGTTCTCATACAGTAGGTGTGTTCTCTAGGGGTGGTGATGGCACAATGGATAAGAGGCCTGCCTTTGGTGTGAGAGACTGGGGTTCAATCCCACTGTGACCCATAAACCATTGTGTCCCTGAGCAAGATACTTAACCCCTAGTTGCTCCAGCGGCGTCTGACATGTATAGCAATTGTAAGTCGCTTTGGATAAAAGCGTCAGCTAAATGAATTAATTTAATTTAATTTCTCTAATGTATGAAGTCATTGACACAGAAAGACAAGTGGCTTGCTGAAAGAGGTCAAGCTGTATAGGGGCTGGGAGTTTAAATACCTCTCAAGTGCCTCTGATCTAAATCCTTTCTCAGGAGAATCTTTGTCAGAGAAGTAACCAAATTTTCTAATGTGATTTAAGTCAGTCAGTTTTGTTTAACTGAAGTGATAAATGATGCATCTCTGGGGCATGTATAAGTGTGTCTCTTTTGTCACAGTGCAGTGGTGATACTTGATACTTGACATTAGGAAACAGTCTCTTTTCTGTCTTTCTTTTTGGCTGCTTTTGCCTTCATTCTCTTTTCTCTCGGCATACCATTTGGCATGCCTCCGTATTCTTTGTGTATCTTTCTGTGCGCCTGCTTCTGCGTTAGGTCAGGTTTGCCACAGTGGGGGAGCAATTAGCTATAAAGGGGCCTCCCAGTGGGTGAAGCCTTGACCCCACCTCTCTATCCAACCTTGCCAAGCCATGGTGCACTGTGCCAAACCTCAGTGGGTATAAGAGCTTGAGGAAATTCCCTACCCTCTTCAGCACCAACCCCCCATGGCCACTTCTCTTTTGCTACACCACTCTGCTTTTTGTGAACATTTTTATTTTCTGGGTATCTTATCTGTGTTGAGAGAAAAAAAACAACCCAAGTTTAGGAAGGAATAATTCTTTAATTTCAGCTAGCTTTTTTTTTGGCTGGTTAAGACCGCTTTATGAGCCCAGCAGAGATATTCCTGTTTAGGAAAACAAAGCTCTGAAAAACCTTAATGTCTGCCTTGGTTCCCAAGACTGTTATTATGATTGCCGAAATCGAGCAGTACAGCCAGAGGCAAGCACATTTTGAAATTCAGTGGGGTAGAGTTAGCCAATATGTGCTTCGTATGTGTGTGTGTGTGTGTGTTTTTGTGTCCGAGTGTGTACATGGACGTAGTTTGGGCAAATGAGTGGGTTCTTTATCATTATGAGAGACACAGGTCATAAGAACTTTCCATGCATGCTGTTTTTTAATGTAGATGGCATGTCTGTGGTAAATATATATGATTTTTTGGCATATTCAAGCCAGTCTGTTTGCATCTGTCCTACATATGTAAGTGTGTGTGTGTGTGTGTGGCCCTCAATATTGACTTAACCGGTCCTTAGTGCAGCTGCCTGGCTACATACACAGTCAGAGGGATAAAAGCTGGATTATTCTGGAATCTCGGACATCTTGGCCAGAGGCAGCTTTGATAAAGCCATCCCAGTGTCCAGAGAACTGAACGGAATAAGAGAGTAGCAGCTGGCAAAGGAGAGAAAACCAGATACTGCTCCAGTCCATCCTTTTTGTGCATCATAAAATTCAAGGATGAGACATTTGTCTTATTTGGAAAATGCCAGAAGTTTTCTCTGAATATTTGTCAGTTCCTGTGAGTGTGAGATGACACAATTTAGAGAAATTAAAATTCTAATTTATGCTAAACATGTTGTGAGTTAGTGTTGTAGCTGTAGTCTCCTAGGGAAATCTTTCAACCCTTTTCTCAGTTATTAATCGAGGCTATCAATAAATCTCTCTTGTGGTGTTCTATGTGTTTATATGTTTATATGTACAAGCGTTTTTGTTTTGTTTTTGAAGTTCATTTATTTGAAAGTTTAACTGGATATGTCATCCTTGATGTGTCACTATCTCTTTGTGTGCATGTGTTGTTGGTGCCAAACCTGTTACGGCCGGCATACACACAGTAAAAGAAGTGAAACAGGCTGTGGATGGGGATTGGGAAAGAAGTGTCAGAGAAAATGTTTTAGTGGAGTAGAGTTGTACACATGGTATAGACATTTATATTTATTCATTGAGCTGACGCTTTCATCCAAAGTGACTTACAATTGCTATACATGTCAGAGGTCACACGCCTCTCGAGCAACTAGGGGTTAAGTGTCTTGCTCAGGGACACAATGGTGGATGGGTCACAGTGGGCGAGTCAACCCGGGTCTCTCACACCAAAGACATGTGTCTTATCCATTGTGCCATCACCACCCTCATGACATGGTTAAAGAGACATGTATTAGACCAGATGCCTACTCAACTGTAAAGATGTAAATAGTCATTATTACTCAGTGCATTTAGTTTTCATCCCATCTGTTAAGAACTGCAGCCATTGTGATTTACTCTACATTAACGTTGGTTAATATATGGTGTATCCATTGCACACTAAAGCACAAATATGCTACTCCCTTTACTTTGCAGTGACAATTTAAAGTGACATATTTAGAGGTCACAGCAGAACCTGTGTGGAGCTGGAGTGTTGGTTCTCCTGAAGAAGGCATTGAGATATGGAATAGACACTTCTCTTCTTTTTTATTTATTTTTTTAGATCTTCATAAAATCAAGGCCAACTAAATACAATAAACCCTCAGTGCAAATCTGTGTGATCTTTTATTCATGAGTTGGCCTTGACAAATCTTTTTTCAGCTATGGCTCTACCTGTTATGTTATCCCTATGTAAATGAGACCATGGCTCTGAGGCCCCCCCCATTTACTGCAATCTCCATATCATTTGGTAGATTAAGGAGCTGGAGTCTGTCTTCCCATTTCTGATATACATCTCAAACTCAAGTGCACTACAGTACAGTTTTATACTCTGACAAATATATGATATGTCAACACAATGCAAGTTTCGATTGTCTATTGTAAACACTATAATCATCTGTTACAATTGCTAATATTAGTCTACAATAGCTTTTCATAAGAGTTGGCAAGTCGGCAGAGAATTATTATCCAGAAACACTTTTTTTTGTACCTCTACGGCTTTTGCTAATTTCATGTTATTGCTTATTCCATTACTTTTAGTGCAGCATCTTTCATTTCTAATGTTGCATTATTTTGCCTCAAATGCATTAAAAAGCTCATTACTCTGTATGTGTGTGTGTGTGTGTCTGAATGAGAGAACTGCATACAAAGAGTAATAATAGTTACGCTGTGGATATGATTCTTCTCTGCCTGTAGAGAGAACCGACAAAAACTTGACATTTATGTTATCAGTTTAGGCTGGCATTATTTTCGATGATGGACTTTAAGGGCAGCAGTGAATTGAAATGATGACTCGTCACTTGTAAATACTGAATTGGGGTTTCAGTTTGCGTTATCAGGGCTTAGTACACCAAATACTATGCCATCTTAGTCCTGAGTATGTGTGTGTTTTAAGACTGCCTACAACTCCATACTTCATTTACCTGTATGTAAATGTTGATGGGAACAGCATTGTGGGGATTTATACAAACATAACCCTCTCAACTGGTCTTTTTGTGTATCTGGTATGACTTTTAGGTTGTCTTTAGTTGCTGATTCAAATTTTGGTTGTTGAAAATGAGAATTTACTAAATTTATTTCAATTTGTGATATTTCTATTATTGTGTATGATGAGCATGTACCCAGGAAAACAAAGGATTGTACCCTAGGCCGAGCAGATTCAGTTTTTAATTAAGTTTTTAATGAAGGAACGAAAACTTACATCCATGGTGAGGGACACTGCATGCCGACGATCCATAAACAGAAGATAACAAGATAGTTCAAACTCTGATGTCAAATGAAAACCAAAGTACAGAATCCACAGTAAGTTCCAAAACTCAGGCAAGAAAACACATGTAACCTGCAGAAAAGCTAGACATGAAACACAGTGAGCGAGATGTTACTGACAAAGACAGAAACAACCATGCTGACTATAAAACACAGGGAGGGCAGGATGATTGAACACAGGTGAAACACGTCATTTAAGGGAAGACAGACAGGTAATAAACTGTGACAAGGACATCAGAGACAGGAAACAACTCAAAAACCCAAAACCGCAACATCTATGATAGCGTCTTGATAAAATTCTACTTGAAACAATCCATATACTGCATTTCTGTTAGGGCAAATGGACACACACATTATATATTCTGCAAAGATATATAGCTCTGACAGATTCTGTAGTCTTGCATGCTGTTTATTTATGCAAAGTAATGTTTTGCCTTTAGCATGTTTTTGTTTTCTGTTTTGTTGTGCATCTTGCTCAGTTAATGTCTCTTGTGAGTTTTGGACTAAATTATGTATTCTGGTGCATAGCGGTGTATATATGATAAACACATAGATGGATAATCTCTGGCTATAATTTAAAACTTCCTGGCTCAGTGTGAGCTGGTAGAATTGTATTTTTCTTACTAGCGGTGGGCAGTTTCAAGATCATCACACACTCTGCAGTGCAGTACATGTAGCCTCAATGGCCACTGACCTCCTTACAGAGAACGGATTCTGGAGGTAAGAATGAAAGTTAGTAAAATGGAAGGAAAGCTTAGAGAGCGACAGACAGCCTGAACTGGGTCATCAAAGGCAGTTACCTCAATTCATCTCTAATAATATCCTCTACCACTGGGCCCAGGTCTGCCGGAGTTGCCTGTATGATGGTTCAGGCTGCTTGATGAATGAGTGTGCCAGGCAGCACTATAGGCTTCCAGACTGCGCTGCAAGGCTCAGAGATTGCCACCGAGGACAACCACGGTCAGCAAATCAATTCACAGCTCTCTAGAGGAGTAGTCAGCGCTTACAAACTCATCTGCCCTAAGCATGGATGATTCTCTTGTCACCACGATTCCTCCCTAGCCCACGGGGATGTTCTCCTGTCCCGTTTTGGGCATGATTGGTGTGACTGAAGCGACTTTACCTACGCAGTATCTGAACTGCAGCTTATTCTGCGGGGCAAGATATGGGGATGTCAGTGGAGATTTAATTAACACCTGAAGGCTGTGTAAGCCTTTACGCTATGTGCTGATAACAGCCAGCTTGCATCCCAGTGGAATTTCCAAGCAATTTTTTATGTCTATTAATAGTTTGGAGTACGTGCTGGGACGACGTATCAGATATTCCTGAGCAGAACTTTGATTACAACATCAGTGGAGCTCCCATCTCATCCAGGGAAAAGGCTAATTTAGACCAAGTGGGACATTGTCTCGCAGCTCTTAATTTCATGTAATTGTGGTGTCCCAGGGAATAGTTCAGACAGTTTTAATACAGCATTAAGTATTGTGCCACCTTTAAGCTGAGGAGAATTTTTCTGACACATAAGCAAAGGGATATTGAAGCTACTTGTAATTTATATTCAGAAAATGTACACTTTGTTCAGCCTCTCACATTGCACTTTCATGTTAAGTTAGAATGATAAAGTAGAAATTCATGCAGTCGTCATTCTCATACTACAGACTGGATGTTTCCATGCCACAATCTTCAGTGCCAGGGTGTTTTGTATTATCGTGGTGACAAAGCATATGAATAACTTATCTGCATAGCTATGCACTCAGAGGAAATAAGCTTTCCTGATAATATTAATGAGCTGAAAAAATAAGAGGTATTTGCATGGTAATTAGCACTAATGATCTTTTTAGCATGATGATTATACGAGTATGGGCTGTGGCTGATATTCCAAAGGGAACTGAAAAGGCAGAAGCTGTAGCTGTTACTGTTTCATGTGGATGTTTTCCTGCTATTGCTGTGAGTGAAGGGATGTTACCTCCCTCATGTTGTTAGCATAGCCACCAGGAGATGGAAATAGCCATTAGAATCATTTTTCTCCAGAAGCTGTGTGAATGATATAGGCAATTTCCACAGCGGTCTCCTCTCGGCTTTTGCTTCAGTGTCAGGCTGGCTTTGTTGGCATGAGAGATGCTAATATGGTTTTATTTGCATTGGGAACCTGTTCATCTGCACTCCCTCATCTGTTTTCTAGAGCTAGGCTTGGGGAAACATTATCATCAACACTGTTTAATGAAAACTCAATGCTAAAGAGTTTTTATTTCATGGATAGCAGATGCATTCCAGGGACCTTGTTAACGTTGATTCATTCAAAATTTAAATGCACAAACATGTTACACCAGCTTGCATATACATGCACCCACAGAGTTTCAGAAAGTATCGCTTCAGCTCTTGGGGACTTCCAGGGAATAATTTTGACATGATGGAGTGTTAAGTTTATTGCAGTTATGTAGCCTGATCTCATACAGTTTGCTTATAATTAGTAAGAATAGATATTTGGTACTGGGGCATTGGTCTTGCACATAAATACATTTGCATTGCACCTGTGAGTAATTAAAATACAATCCAAATAGTGTAAAGCAGTTTATTAACAATGAAACAAAACACAGAAATCAGAAGAATTTCTTTCATTTTGTTCACCAGTCCATTGATTATTCATTGTCACAGTGGTTCGCAAACTTTTTCTTCACCCACCCCATACCAGCAAAAGTGGATTTCATTTTTATCAATTGTTAACAATACAGGTAACTGAAAGAAACAAAAGAGTAGTTAGCAAAATAGCCTTGCTAGCATCCGAGCACTCTTGTTTGTCACCAAGAATCATATTCATGCAACTTGCTCAACATCCATGACCCCTCAACATCCATGTTCCCGCCCATGGGAGCCCGCCCGCCAACTTAAGAACCACTGGTTTAGCAGGTGGATAGTTTTAGGAATGAATGATGTGACAGCTCTTTTTGTTAGGGTGGCTAGGGTGGTGTATTCACGGTGGAAGGACTGCGAAGGTTAAGCAATGATTTCCTTCACCAGAAATGTAATGTGGTGCTCTGGAAACTGTGTGATATTGGGAGCAAATCTATGAGCTTTTGCTGGCAATAATTCTGTGATAGTTTAATGTTCTGTGAAATTTGTTTTTTTCTTTTGAGGTCCTCCCCAGCATGGTAAGTTGAATATGTAAAGGATTTATGACCTTATTGTGGTAAGGCATCAAAATCCTCATTAAAAAAGTCGGCTTTGCTGTGCTGTGCATCCATGTTTGCATTCTGGTGTTTTTTGGATCTGAAATCTATGAAGTTACTTTGTCTTGGTGGTGTTTAAAATGAGGGAATTGGTCCAGAGTCAGAAGGAGTGGATGTCAAACTCGTAACTTGTTTTAAGGTTGTTTTGTATCATTCCAACCAGTGTTGCATCATCTGCAAATTTGATAATCTGGCATCTATCTGTGTCCTGTTATAATGCTGAACAATCTCTGGCATTTATAATATAGAATATACATCACTAGCCTGCTAAAACACATATTTTGAGTGTTTCTCGAAATTGTTGAAAGAGTGTCCACTCTCTATGGGGAAATTAGTCAGAAGTCAGCTGGTTGTTGATATTCATCTTCTGTAACCTCCTCCCAAATTATTGGGTGTTGTAACAGAATGTGTTTCGAGGTGTTTATAGACTGGGTCTAGTAAGGTTACAGACACATTCCTTCTTCCATCAATATATACCATTAACTTGTGTTCCTTGTCATTTTTGTTCAGTCCATCCAAAATCAGGCAAACATTTCTGTTTCATTGTCTGCCCCCTTAACACATCTTAATTCTGTATGTAGCTTGACTCTTGAGGAACCTCGGAAAAAAGACACTTAAGAAAGCAATGTAAGTAATATGGATATCCTAATAACGCTTCTTTTGCTCCTGACCCCAATTCATGTCCTTTAACCTTTAGTACATCCATATGATATTTAAATGTCAGTCAGTGTAACTTTGGGAGGGAAAGTTTTGACAGGATTTGGAAAACCTGTGTTCATCTCCACCCTGAACAAATTAACTGAAGTTCAAATGCAGCCAACAGAAGAACCTAAGGTAGACCAAGTGGGACTTTCGCAGTTAAATGTCACAAGAGGAAAAGCAAACTTTTTAAACTCACTGTTGCATGGATTACATTGCTTGCTGATTCTTGCTATCAGCATAGATATTACTAATTCAATTGAAAGTGGCTACCTTATTTAGTTGTGCCACGTCCCTCACATTCTGTTTTTGTGTTTTATATAGGAGATATCTATCTTTGCTTGTGCTGAACTGTTTTAAATGTATAGTCAACCCTCTTTAAAACCAAATCCGTACTTGTGACTTTACTCCAGTCTTAATTTGTGCATTTTATCTGTTTGGTATTCTTCAACACTTTGTGCATAGCACTTTTAGGAACAAATTAATATCATTATTATAACAGAAATGCTGTTTTAAGTTTTGCATATTTAAGATAGTTTGATTTTTAATTGTTCATATCAGTGGTGTTCATAGACTATACTGTATCCTATACTGTATACTATCGCTGCCTTCCCACCTATATTCATATTAAACCATTACAAATGTCAGTGGAGCAAGCAGGCAATGTTAAATCATATTAACATTGTGACTCTGTTCGTAACCATTTCTTATTTGCGATGATGCCAGTTTAAATGCTGTTTCTTGCCTAACAGGGAATTACAAATGCTAAATCAAGCATTGCAAATGAAGGTTCACTGCGCTTGTCAGGACTAGATGGAAATTATTCATGCAATATAAATTGTTTCCCTCCAAGATGAGAGTGTATGTCATCTGCACTGCATGATGTGTCTTCTCTAATGGATACAAGCAGTTCTCTGTTCTGGAAACGACTCCACTGAGCTTTTTACAATGTTCACAACATAAGCCAGTTTGTTTGAATGAACAAACATTAAAATTTACACAGGAGCTACCTACAAATAAAGTCTTGCATATATATCAATGCTTAGTAACTCTCTGGCTTCCAGGACTCACTGGTTGGAAAGAAAATCTAAATGTCCACCCATTTAGCAGGTTCTCTTTCAGGGGGCCCTTGGGACCCAGCGTATTCTTCATCTAATTAACTTTTTAGTTTAACTATATGTTGACGTTTTCCTGGGCTTCTTCCAAACTGGGGGGTAGGTATATGTTTCCTTGGCTTTTGGAATAAAAGAAAGAGGTAACTTGCCTTTGTACCCCTTTTAGGCTTTGATTAGTGCCATTTGTCTACATTTACATATAATGAAATTTATAAAGCACACAGCGGGTATCAGAAAAGTTTTGTAAAATGTGCTCCTCAAGTTGCTGTTGATCATTTATGTGATTGTTACAGCTAGACCTGTCTTTTCTTTGATTGATTTGACAGGACACATCCCTTTGAAGAACATACAATTGGCTTGTTTGTCATCAACACATATCTGTGTACTCCTTCATGACAGAAACACATTCCTCCTAAGTGATTTTAGCATAATGCTCTTGTGTTTAAGTTAAGAGCTCAGATAATAGCTAATGCACAAGAGAAATGAGTGCCATCTAAACACCTATTCCAACAGATATGCTTGTCCAACAAATTGACCAGCAAAAAATGTTCCATTGTTAAAGGACAGCTTGCCACAAAAGTGAAGTGACTTTATATATTTTGCAGGCTCAATGGAAAGTTGAATCATAATCTATTAAATAAAAAAATAATCATGACCCTGAAATCAATATATTTACCACTCACAAATGACAGCTTTGGTAATGTATGAGGGGCCCTACAAGCCATAATCTATTCTAGACCTCTCACATAACCTTATTCTGCTTTCACATACATATATTTTCT